>JASPKZ010000430.1:900000-967500 GCA_030220185.1 Diploptera punctata
GGAGGAACTAATAGAAAATAAAATATCAGAAGAACAAACAGGTTTCACAGCAGGTAAATCGTGCCTTGATAATATATTTGTGATTAGGCAGATTATAGAAAAGATGTTGGCTAAAAGAAAATAAGTTCATATGGCATTTGTAGACCTGGAAAAGACATATGACTCTGTACCCATCAACAAGTTCTGGGTGGCAATGGAGAAGTTTGGAATACCTAAATCTCTTGTACATTTTATGAAAATAATGTATGATTGTAAAGCAAGTATTAAGGTTGGAAATAGAATATCCTCAGAATTTGATATAACAAAAGGATTAAGACAAGGATGCGGGATGTTACCAACATTGTTCAAGATATATTTAGAAGATGTATTAATGAAATGGAACAAGTTATGTAGGAGAATGGGAATCGACATTAATGGCCATTTACTGCACAATTTATTATTCGCTGATGACCAGATTATAATAGGACAAGATAAAGAAGATATAGAATATATGATCAGAAAGTTGGTCGATGCATTTGAGGTAGGTGGACTGAAGATAAATTATATTAAAATAGAATATATGGTAATAGGAGGAAATTCAGAAGACCTACAAATAAATAATATGATAATTAAATGTGTTGAAGAATTTAAATATCTTGGATCTATAATAGATAAATCTGGTACTTGTGAAAAATATATTATTAACAGAGTAAATTGTGCAAGGAAGGCGATTAGATCCCTGAATGGTCTTTTATGGAATAGATATTTGACCAGAAAAACAAAAAAATAGCTTATACAGACAATAATAGAAAGTATACTTACATATGGATCAGAAAGCTGGACAATAAATTAAAGGATGCAGAAAAGAATCTTGGCGACAGAAATGGATGGATTACAGAGAAGTATGAGAATATCCAGGCTACAACATATTCGAAATACATATATCATCATCATCAACAACAAGGATTAGGCCCAATGGCCTGTTCCGATCTCATTATAGGTCGAATTGGTCCTTCCATCTCTTCAATGGTCTTCCCAACGTTCTTCTCCCTTTTGGTTTATAATTATACATTCTTCTTGGTATGCGCTGTTCATTCATTCGTAATACGTGCTGAAGATAAGCATTTTGGTAATATGTTATTCTTTCACAGAGATTAAATATATTAAGTTCTGTTCTTATATCTTCGTTTTTCTTTTTATCGGTCCTTTGGTATCCTGCTATCGCTCTCAAGAAATACATGTATCAGACAAGAAATGGATGCCCAAGAAACTGTTATCATAGGATAACAAAGAGAGCTCTACAGTATGGACATGTACAACGGATGTCGGAAGACCAGTGGCCTAAACAGGTGTTGGATTGGATGGTACCAGGCAGAAGGAAGAGGGGGAGAAGTAGAAGAGCATGGTATGAGGGAATATATGACGCCATGGTGAAGAGGGGTATGGAAGATGGACAATGGGAAGATAGGAATCTCTGGAAAGCAGGAATCAAAGGCAAACTGCTGTAAAGTGGAAACCTGTATTATTAGTCGTTCAAAATATCTCTGCAGAATTACGAAGCTCTGTTTGTTGCTACAGATGACGTCATATAAGGCAGTGTACACTGTCAGCGTCCCACGACCCATTCCCCTCTGCACTCATAGATAGCAGTGTCACGTGTTCTATTCCTGCATAAACACGACTGCAGTGCCCTCCGTCAACAACTGCGCTTACTCCTTGAACGGGTAATAAGTATTAAGTAAGTAATATTTACAAATAAAAGCTTTTAGAGTAAAAGGCTAGATGAGCCTTTTCGGATAATAAATAATAATAATAATAATAATAATAAATGTTTTATTTAAATTGCAGAGTTGAGGTCGTAATCCTTATCTTTTACTAAAACAACAAAAGTAAAACAATTATATGTAATTATACGCAAAGCTAGTAATAAAATACTACTAACACAAAAGTAACTTAGAACCAAATACAAAACCAGTAAAATTCATATCAAATTCCGTTGAGGTGAAGTCATATGGTGAAAGATAAAAATTAAATTGTACCTGTTGGTAGGTGCCGTCGTCCTCAACTTTGTTAAAATAATAATAATAATAATAATAATAATATAATAATAATAATAATAATAATAGCTTTATTTTACCTGGCAGAGTTAAGGCCTTAAGGCCTTGTCTACCACTCAACCAGGTTTAAAAAAAAATACAAAAGAAAAGTCTTAAATCTAAATTACATATATATATATATAAACGATTACAAGTTATGAATACAATACAATTAATATTTATAATGTATTTTGATTTACTCTAAATTTAACGAATTAAATATATAATATGTACAAGATATATAAAAAAACGAGGAAAAGATTAATGACATAGTATAAAATTAAATAAATAGAGAAAAATTAATTATTAGACAACAGGTAACTGTATAAGCGTGACTTAAAGGTGCCAAGTGTGCGGCAACCCCTGATATCTTGAGGAAGGAGATTCCAGGAGCGGGCGGAGGCTACTGTGAAGGAAGTAGAATAGGAGGAAGTGCTATGAAGAGGAATTGTTAGCAGACTGCTATCTTGTGACCTAGTGTCAATATTGTGGTAGGAGGATAACTTCTCAAATCTGGACGCCAGGTAAGTAGGAATGTAGGAATTCAGAAGCTTGAAAAGTAGCGAAAGAGAGTGCAATTTACGTCTGTCAGTAAGACGGAGCCAAGAGAGGTTATTAAAGTGTTCGGAAATATGGTCATAACGGCGGATATTGAAAATGAATCGAATGCAAGCATTATGAACACGCTGCAGTCTCTGCGACAAGGCATAGTTTAGATCATTATATATAATGTCACAATAATCGAAGTGTGGTAACACAAGATTCTGCACTAGGATTTGTTTTAACGAAACTGGGAGAAAATTCTTTAAACGTCTAAGATAATGTAAGATGGAGAAAGTCTTTTTACATATGTGTTTCACTTGTGTTTGCCAGGTTAAATTTGCGTCTAGATGTAGTCCAAGATCTATTACTGAAGAAGAATAAGGGATAATTATATTATTTATAGTAATGTTTGGAAGTGTAGATATGTCAAAGGTTGTAAGCAGTCTTTGTTGTCCCATTAGAATTACTTGTGACTTGTTAGGATTTAGATTTAGACCGATACTTGAAGACCAGTTAAAGATGGATATGAGATCGTCATTCATTTTCATCAAGCTGTTATAGAGAGAATGAGGAGGTGAATGTAGGTAAATTTGGAGATCATCAGCATAGAGGTGATAACGGCAGTGCTTTAGTACAGTTGGCAAATCATTTATGTAGATTGAGAAAAGAAGAGGTCCGAGAACACTGCCCTGGGGGACTCCAGCCGGCACGTTACGCCAAGTCGAAGATCTAGAGTTTAATGAAACGTATTGTTGACGACCGTGCAGGTATGAGTCGAACCAGGATACAGCGCTGTCAGACAAATGTAGGTGCTTGAGCTTTATCATAAGTAAGTCGTGGTCTACTGTGTCAAAAGCTTTGCTGAAGTCAAGTAAGGTTAAAGGAGTCAATTGACGTCTGTCCACGGCTTCACGAATATCTTCGGTAATTTTTAGCAAAGCTGTGGTTGTGCTATGACCAGATCTAAAGCCGGATTGATAAGGATCAAGGAGGTGATTTTGTTGGAGATAATCAGTCATTTGCTTATGTACAATATATTCCAGGGCTTTAGATAATGTCGGAAGGATGCTAATCGGTGGAAGTCATTACAGTTAGTAGGTGTACTTATTTTTGGTATAGGCCGAACTCTAGACTGTTTCCATACAATAGGGAAGATAGAAGTTATAAGGGAAGCATTGAAAATATGAGTCACTGTGGGTAGAATAATGTCAATGATTTTATTTAGCATTAAAATGCTGATGTTATCTGTTCCTTGCGCATTGGATTTAATCCGCTTGAGTGCTTTTTTAACGTCTATAGGCGAAATGTCGTAAAAGTAAAATTTATCTCTTCCTATATGTGGGGATGGGGATAAGTCTTTAAGAATGTCTATTTTAGTCTTGTTGTCTGGAGGTGTCTTGGGTATTGAGGTAAGATGTTCATTTAAGTCATCTACAGAAATGTCTATAGAGTCAGTTGAGGGATTCAACTGTCTAAGTCCCATTGCACGGAGCTTTCGCCAAGTGTCCCGTGCACTTATTTCAGGTCCGATTATACTGTGGGCGTGTCGTAGTTTGGCATTACGTATAGTTTGTGTAGTTGTGTTTCTAAGTTGTTTGTACAGTTGCCAGTTCTCGTCATTTTTATGTCGTCTGTATGTTCGGTATGCTTTGTCTCGTTTTGACATAAGTTCACGTATTGAATCATTCATCCAGGGAGCAGGGGAGCGGGAAAATCGTCGGGTTTTTACTGGTGCATGTCTGTCGTATAGTTGTAGTATCAGTGTATTAAATGTGTCTACTTTTTCATCAACTGATCTAAGATTCCATATTGAATACCAAGGTAGTTCTAAAGCGTCTGATTTTAGTTTAGTATCGTCTATGTTTTGTAAATTTCTGTACGTAATTAATTTAGAGCGTCTTTTAGGACATTGGAGTGAGTATTCTACGAATACAATGTCATGAGCAGATATGCCAGGAGCAGGAATTTGTCCATATGACAGTACTTTCTGTGGATGTGTAGTCACAATTAAGTCCAGTAGAGTGTCGGAAGTAGCAGTATGGTGTGTAGCAGAGAGAGGAACAATGGTCATATTAAAGCTTTGGAACATATTTTTAAGTATCGTATATAAAATTAATTGGAGCGCTTTCGGAATTTATCTTCCATCTTCTGCAGTTTGAGCTTCTGCTACTCGTTGTTGTTGTGTAGGGTGATGTATACTCCAACTGTTTGTAGCAGCAACTGACTTGTTTTTGACGATCTCGTGTAATGGGTTACATTGAAGTTCTACAAATTATAAGGATGCCGGTTAACCTCTACCTAACGGACCAACACAGAGACGGATGAAATGAAATGAAACGAAAAGAATTAGATGAGTGTGGAGAAATGGTAAAATGAAATTTGAGACAGAGAGAAACTGGAAAAATGCCGAGAAGCACCTGCCCAGACTGTTTCGTCCGCTACGAAACCCACATGGACTCGATATTGGGTCTCCAGCGGTGAGAGGCAAACCGCCAAATAAATTACTACCTACATTAATGTAAGAGATCATTTTTCACACCAATAAAGAACAACATGAAACATTATTATAAGTTTTAGAAATACGTATTAGAGGACGAACTACAAAGAATGCTATATAAACTAAATGAAATATCAAAAAAATACAACATGGAAATATCCCCACAAAAATAAAAAAACAATGGCCTTCAAGGGCGTTCATCCAATTCGGACAAAGATAATATTAGAAAATAAACCAATAGAAAAAGTGGTAAGATATAACTTCCTAGGTTGCGAAATATCATACACAGCGAAAACAGATATAAATAATAAACTAAATAAGTTTAATTACATAACAGGAACACTGAAAAGAACTTTGGAAAATAAAGCCAGGAAAGACTCTATAATGAAATTATACAAGACAATGGCAGTGCCTATTATTACTTATGGATCCGAAACATGGACAGTGACAACACAACAATCAGCCAGAATACAAGCTGCTGAAATGAGATTCCTCAGACCAATAGCAGGATATCAAAGAACAGACAAAAAACATAACACAGCAATAAGACAAAAACTAAAAGTAGAGGAATTAAACACAACAATAGAAAATTACAGAACAAACTGGAAAGAACACTTGGCAAGGATACTGAGAACAGAATACCAAAAGCAGCATACAGCTACTCACCACGAGGAAGAAGAAGTTTGAGAAGACCAAAGAAAAGATGGAAAGAACAGCAATTTGAAGCCGGAACAGGCTAGTAAATAAGCCTAAACCGTGAAGAAGAAGAAGAAGAAGAAGAAATACGTATTGTCTCACACATAAGGCTTAGCCGATTGAGATGGATTGGACATATTAATAGAATGCCAAATAATAGAAAGGTAAAACAAATCTTCTGTTCACAACCTCAAGGAATCAGATTGAGAGGAAGGCCTAAGAATAGATGGTGGGATTGTGTGCGCCAGGATCTTAAAAAATGTCAAATAAACCATTTGGAAAAGCTTTCTATGCAGAGGGATGTCTGGAGGAAGCTCATTGAGGAGGGAAGATCCTTATTGGGCTGTAGTGCCATTTAAGAAGAAGAAGATTTAAAAAAATGTTATTGATGTTAATATTTTAAGGGGAGAGGGTACCTTGTATCTCCGCCATGTTAAATGTTCTAATTTTAATGTTCCTTTTCAGAAGAACTGTTAACAGCAGAACTTTTTTTTCTCACATACACATACATACACTATCCATCCATCCATAGTAATTCTGCCCGAGGGCAGGTCCTTCACTGCAATAATAGCATTTTCATGCTATGCTTGCAGCTTTACTAGGGAATTGTAGGGGTGTGGTAGCTTCCCGTTGCTTTCCACACCCGTGAAGGATGATGATGATGACGATGATGGTAATGATAAGGATGATGATGATGGCCATATGATTTCGGGGACCGTTTGGGCCTTAAAGTTTTCCTGACATTTGTCTTACAGGCGAGCAAAAAAAACCGATAAAAACCTCACCCAGAAAAACTGCCCCGACCGGGGATCGAACCCGGGCCCGCTGCGTGACAAGGCAGCACGCTACCTCGAGACCACAGCGGTGGACTACATACACTATTTGACAATAAAATGACATTTTTTCCTGAACACAGCATTAAAAATGAAACATGTTCTTTAAAAACTATATTTTGGTGCACTTTGAAAAGGAAAATAATTTTTAGTGCCCTTAATAGAAAACATTATAATGTTGAAAAATGCCTGATTATGCCTAAATACCAGACAAATAGCCTGTGAAAATTTCATTTCTATGGGATGGATGGTTTCAGAGAAAAGGAACATAAGGCTCGCAAAAACAAAAATAGCGGGATATTGAGTTTTAAGTTTTACGCTACTCACAGTGCTACCTGCAGCATGTCATTTAAACCCACACTTAGGACCTTTAAATAAGTTTGTGGTGCAAAACCAAATTATATTCATATAGGACACACTTCAAGGTGTGAAAATGAGCGAAAAAACAAAAATTCAAATTTTGCCCATTTATAAGATACTCTCTCCCCTTAATCGAACTAACCTCATGGTCTTATGATCAGAGCTTATAACTAGAGTATAACCACAGTAATTTTTCATTAAAATGCGTAGTCGCCCATAATCGTTTCTGGTGACTGGTTATCATTTATCATTCATAATATATTCAGTAAAAGTTACTCCGCCTTCCATGTGCCCCAACCTCAGTAGCGGGTTGCAATTCCGGCGATACCAGGACAGAATAACAGAAATGCAGGAAAAATTGTGGCATTTGGGGAAAAATATATTTTAAACTTTTTAGTGCATTTGACAATAGAGTAACGTAAGCCATTTTAGAATTAAGAACGAGTATTTCATATAAAGAAGTATTCCAGAAAGCTGGAAAGGACTCGGTTGAAGAGATAATAGGTTGGCACGTAGCTCGCATCTGTCTGTAATCCAGTTCATCACGCTGGATCAGATCCCACGACGTTGAGAACAACAAGTGACGTAAGTACGCAACACAACAAACAAGACATTCTTAAATTTATAATCCCTAGGACAAACTCCAAAAAGGAAAGTAGACCTATTTTTAAATACTTGTGCAAATAAATTCTAACCTATCAAATAAATCATGTAATTAAAAAAAAATATAAAAATGTAACATTACTTCGCAAAGGGGGGGTGTGGGAAACTTTCAATCACTATTCCTGAGGAAGCTACAAGGTTGGTAGTGTAAAAATAAGATAGGCCTACAGCATTTTTTTGTTCAGTGATATATGTACCGGTAAAAATTTTAAATTTTTCAAAATTTTTAAAATTTGTCGGGAAAATACTTCTTCATAAAATGTTCGTATTTTATTTACCCCACTCCCTGTGTGTCAAATTTACCTTTCCTCACCCCATAACCGGGAATCGAATACGGCCCCTGGGATGCCAGACACGAATCTATCTGTTATGGTATAAAGGGTGATATTTTATATCAACTTCAAGTAAGCCAAATGCGCTTCTTACGATCATTGTTAGGAGTTAATAGACTGGATCACCAAAGGAACACTACTATCAGAGGAAAACTTGGAGTAACAAGTTTAAATGAAGATATACAAAGATACCAACAAGAATGGAAAAATCATCTGAGAAGAATGGCAAGAAATAGACTTCCAAAATTGGCATTCCAATATACCCCAACTGGACATAGGGACCAAGGAAGACAAAACATCGGTGGAAAGATCAAGACCATCTTCGCTAGGTTTACCGTACAGGCCACATGGCCTAAAACGAATTTGTTCATGATGATGATGATATTTTATATCAATTATTTTTCTATGTTACATAGTAGAAAAGTCGGCTGAGCCTCAAACCGCTAGGTAGGGTCCGGTTATTGAAAAACAATATTATTAAAATGTTTCTGTGTAACAATGGTACAGGCTGAATCCAAACTCTACCAACGAGCTTTCACAAGTTATTCAGAGATGTTTTCTAAGGGTTCCGATATGAGGAACACGTGGTCTCCGATGACTCATTACTGAGTAATATCATTATTTTCGTTTTGCACCTTTGTACCTGTTTACACGGAAAATTATTGTTTTCAAATTGCACCGTTAACAAACTAACTCTCTGACACAATCTAAACCGTAGGTTCATGGCCACGCGGACATAAGCTCTCCATAATCCCTATCCTGCGCAAACGTTTTCCAATCATTCCCTCTATAATCTACTTCCCTCAAATCATAGCTAATGTTATTCTCCCATATCATTGTTGTCTACCAATTGAGCGTTTTCCCTCTGGTTTTCCTACAAGAAGCTTCCATGCACGTCTTTCATTTCCCTTACGTGTCACATGTCCTGCCCATCGCAGTCTACGAGACTTAACTGTTCTTATTATATCTGGCTTCCTTTAAGGACCACGTATTTCACGGTTATGTAGTCTTCTCCATTCACCTGTCTGTTCATCTCTCTTTGGTCCAAACATTTTCCTAAGAACCTTATTTTCAAATATTATCTCCTTTCCTCCCTTAAAGTAAGAGTCCAAGTTTCACATCCATATAATATAAAATTACACCGTGGCACTGTTTAAAATGCTCACTGCCATTATCACAACAAACCTCATTGATTGCCTACATCCTAGGAGATTTGCGCACATCGCCAGAGGCTGCTACAGGTCCACGCTCGTTTCGGCAGGAGTTGCGTATACCAAGCTCTTAACGTGACCCGAGAATAAAAAAAGTCTATGAGTATCAGATCTGATAACCGACCTGGTAACAGAACAGGATCGCAACGACACAGTCCATATTTGCTCGAAATGTCCATCACCCCACAATGTGCTGGCGCCCATCATGTTGAAACCAGACACAAAGGTGGTTGATTTCAAAACGAAAACAATTAAATTACTCGGTAATGGTCATTATATCAAAACATTTAAAAAAAACCTGATCAACTTGTTATAGTTTTTTTTGGTAGAGTTTGGATTCACCATGAGCATCGCATATTATGCGAATTTTACAATATGAAATGCATTATAGAATGGAAATGGACAACTAATGACAAATGAGGAAAATTTTGAAGTAGTGGCTGAATTCAAGTATCTAGGAACAATAATTACAAATAGGAATGAGGTGTACAAATACATTTATCATAGGCTCAATTCTGGAAATGCATGCTATTATGCATTACAGCTATTATTGTCGTCCCAATTCCTTTCAAAAAACGTTAAACTGAAAATAAAACTGTTATTCTACCAGTTATATTATATGGGTGCAAAACATGGACTCTTACTTTAAGGGAGGAAAGGAGATTACGAGTGATTGAGAATCTAGTTCTTAGAAAAAAGTTTGGGCCAAAATGAGATGGGCAGGTGAAAGGAGAAAACTATATAATAGGGAGCTACATGGTATGTATAGGAAGTCAGATATGATAATAACAGTTAAGTCTCGTAGAATGCGCTGGGCTGTGCATGTGGTACGAATGGGGGATGAAGGAGGGAAATGGTAGCTTCTTGCAGAAAAACGAGAGGGAAAGCATCCAGTTAGTAGATCAAGAATGAGGCGGAGAATAACATCAAGCATAATTTGAGGGAAGTAGATTATACACAGGATGATTGGTATACATTAGCTCAGGATAGGGATGTATGGTAAGCTTATGTCCGCGCGGCCATGACCCTACGGGTTCGATAGAGCCAGAAGTTAGTTAGTTAGTTAACATTTTTATCAATATTGAACAAATTAGTTTTTTGAAAGGAGTTGGGACATCAAGAGTCTCTGCAATACATAATAGCACGCATTTCCAGAATTGGGCCTATGTTTAATTTCTTTGTACATCTCATTCCTATTTGTGATTATTGTTCCTAGGTATTTGAATTCAGCCACTTACTCAAAATTGCCCTCATTTGTCATTGCTGTCCATTTCCATTATATAATGTATTTCTATGTGTGACCATATATTTAGTTTTATTGATATTTACTTCCAGTCCTAATTTCTTAGTGTTACTCAATAGTATGTGCGTGTTGTCCTTTAGTATCTCCTCGCTATCGGCCAATAATACTACATCATCAGCATAAACTAACACCTTATTAATTTACAAGTATTTGAGGATAAAATACTTAGGAACATTTTTGGACCAAAGAGAGATGAACAGACAGGTGAATGGAGAAGACTGCCTAACAATGAACTACATGGGCTTTATAGGAAGCCAGATATAATAAGAACAGTTAAGTCTCATAGACTGCGATGGGCAGGACATGTTGCACGTATGGGGAATGAAAGACTTGCATGGAAGTTTCTTGTAGGAAAGCCAGAGGGAAAACGCCCAGTTGGTAGACCAAGAATGAGGCGGGAGAATAACATTAACTATGATTTGAGGGAAGTAGATTATACAGGCAATGATTGGAAAGCATTAGCTCAGGATAGGAATGTATGGAGAGCTTATGTCCGCGCGGCCATGAACCTACGGGTTCGATAGTGCCAGTGAGTAAGTAAGTAAGTATTGAACAAATTAGTTAAAAAAATCACACGTTTTTCAATGTCAGGGTACAATATGTATGGGTGTGAACTAAAATGTAAACCCTAACAAGATTAAACTAGAAAAGATTTTATCCGTGAAGCTATAGATCAAGAAAATAAGATAAATTACAATTTTTTTGGAAATAAAATATAGCAAGATTTAAGAAAAATCCTCCTTTTTACAATATCGCTGCTCGCATTTCAGTACAAAAGATGCATTGTTAATAATCCTATATATTTTGGTTTCCGTGAGAAGCAGATCATGTTATACTGTGTCACGTAGAGGTGAGACCAACACAACACCTGTTTCAGGTCACTTTCCCTGCAATTCGATATCCCAATGACCACTGTGCAGCCATTTTATAAAATAAATCTTCATTTAGTCACTCCAATAGTATAGAATTTCTTTTCTTTAATCTCCAATTTCCTTTCTCTCCTTTTTAGAAGAAATCAGTAACACAGTGAAGGTGTCAGTGTTTAGAACTCAGTGAAAGAACAACTTAAATCAATATATGGGAACTTCAACTTAAGAGCAAGAAAGTCGTCACGCAGGAACTAAACGAATTCAACAGCAAGAATGTATGGTCCCATTTTGCTGGTTTGTGAAATATGTCTTTCCATTCTTAATTAAATCAAATGTAACCAGTTATATTATGAAAAAACACGTATGGCTGCTGCTAGAACGATTTTTTTTAAAATTCGGCTTTCAAGTAAACCACAGCTAATGACTAATGAGGGAAATTTTGAGGAAGTGGCTGAATTCAAATACCTGGGAACAATAATCACAAATAGGAATGAGATGCACAAAGAAATTAAACATAGGCTCAATTCTGGAAATGCGTGCTATTATGCATTGCAGAGACTTTTGATGTCCCAACTCCTTGCAAAAAACGTCAAACTGAAAATATATAAAACTATTATTCTACCAGTTATATTATATGGGTGCGAAACATGGACTCTTACTTTAAGGGAGGAAATGAGATTACGAGTTTTTGAGAAAAAGTTCTTAGAAAAAATTTTGGACCAAAGAGAGATGAACAGACAGGTATGGAGAAGACTACATAACAGTGAACTACATGGTCTTTATAGGAAGCCAGATAGAATAAGAACAGTTAAGTCTCGTAGACTGCGTTGGGCAGGACATGTTGCACGTATGCGGAATGAAAGATGTGCACGGAAGCTTATTGTAGGAAAGCCAGGAGGAAAACGCCCAGTTGATAGACCAAGAATGAGGTGGGAGAACAACATTAACTATGATTTGAGGGAAGTAGATTATACAGGGAATGATTGGAAAGCATTAGCTCAGGATAGGGATGTATGGAGAGCTTATGTCCGCGCGGCCATGAACCTACCGGTTCGATAGTCAGTGAGTAAGTAAGTAAGTAAATAAACCATAGTCGTGGTGAACCGATTTGTAGTCCAAAGTCTGGCTACTAAATAAAAATTTACGGTCGGAATTATTAGCAAAAGAAATGGAAATAATAAAAAATTAACTGATTAGACCATTGGAGTAGTAGGAGGTTCGGACACCAACCTATCAAGACTATTGGTACAATATGTCTACCGAGCCCTGCGTTTTGGCTACCTTTACTACCAAAACTTACGAATAAAGAAAATTAAATAATTTTTTTTGTCTAATGCCACCAGGTTGTCTTTTAGGGCATTTCTGGCTTTCTCCCCTGGCATTGACGAAATTGTAATACATTTCTTTGATTGGGGCACCTGGAAGGCAGATGATATGATGGGCGATAAATGATAATGAAGCGCCAGGAGACTTCTTAACCTAAACTTAACCTAAATTCCAGACCATGAGCAACCACAGGAATAATTCCCTTTGAGGAAAAATTCCTATGGTTTGACCGGAAATCGAACCCTGGACCTTATGAACTGTAGTCAGAAACGCTGACCACTAGCCCATGAGGCTAGTCTCTATACTGTATAAAATACTGACAATTACACTGGCTTGTATATGTAAAAGGAATGGACGTCAAAGATTTAGCAAGAAGAATTTTGTATTGGATTCCAGCGGGAAGGTAGATAAAAAAACACCTCGCTGGTTTCAGATGTATAAAAGTACATACATCTTTAAAGCGAAATGTGTTGTCAATTAATACAAAAATTATAGTAAGTCAAGCAATTAGAATCAGAGGTGTGTGTTCTTATTAAGGTTTACCTTTTACCCCTCTTAATAGTCGATTCCCTGGAACACAAATATGGCAAAGGAAACTAATAATATTATAATGATCCATCCATAGTAATTCTGCCCGAAGGCAGGTCCTTCACTGCAATCATAGCGTTTTGATGCTATGCTTGCAGCTTTACTAGGGAATAGTGTAGGTGTGGTAGCTTCCCGTTGCTTTCCACACCGGTGAAGGATGATGATGATAATGATGATCATGATGATGGCCATATGATTTCGGGGACCGTTTGGGCCTTAAAGTTTTCCTGACATTTGTCTTACAGGTGAGGAAAAACCCCGATAAAAACCTCACCCAGAAAAACTGCCCCGACCGGGGATCGAACCCGGGCCCGCTGCGTGACAAGGCAGCACGCTACCTCGAGACCGCAGCGGTGGACATTATAATGATAAAGGTGAAAAATAATTAATGTTTGAACCAGGAATCGAACCGTGGACCTCTAGTTCTCCAGACTACTGTGCAGCCCACTACACAATTCTAGACCTGGCAAACATGAACAATTCTTTCCACTTAAACAAATCTATAATCTCGTTTCGACCGCTGTCAGGTAGGTGACACTGCCATCGCCAAGGCCAGCTTCGTTTAGAAGTATCTATATTTGAGAATTTTACACCACCACTTTTATAAGCAGTAAACAATGTTATTTAACATTTTCCGATCCGATCGAGGGTCTTTCCACTTTTCAGCGGTTGCCCTTTTACCAGCCGGCTGCTGGCCCTTCACATCCACATGTGTCAATCACAGAGGTAGATGATCATCAGCCAGTGTAGGGGAGACATGTGGTCAGCATGTCGAGTCCCCCAGCCGTTATAGCTGGTTCCTCAACCTGGAGCCGCTACTTATTGTAGCTACCCAATTGCCTCACGATGCTGGGTGGGCACCGGTCCCATACTGGCCGAAATACCATGAGAAAATTTCTTCCCCCCATGGAGACTCGAACCAGCGCAAGTCCCGTAGCTCTGCGCCAAGGCTTCCTACCTTAACCGCTCGGCTACGGCGCGGGACATTTAACATTTTCCAATACTGTTATTTTAACACAGTTACAATAATGGACCATATTATAATATTATACGCTGGAGGGAACATTTTCTATAGGATCGTAACAGGACTTGGCGTAATACTTGGAAGGAAGAAGAAGAAGAAGAAGAAGAAGAAGAAAAATAATTATAATATTATAATGATATTGTGAAAAGAAAAATTAATGTCTGAACTAGGAATCGAACCGTGGACCTCTAATAACAATTATTTCCACATATGCAAATCTATAATTCTCGTTTCGTCCGCTATCAGGTAGGTGGCACTACCATCGCCAAGGCCGGCTTCGTTTAGAAGTATCTATATTTGAGAATTTTACACCACGACTTTTATAAGCAGTAAACGATGTTGTTTAACATTTTCCTGGTTCAGATACTAATTTTTCTTTTCACAATATCATTATAATATTACAATATGATCCATTATTGGAACTGTGTTAAAATAACAGTTTTGGAAAATGTTAAAGGAAACTAAAATTAAAATTTATAATACAGAACAATTTGTCATATGGAAGTGAAACTTGGTCTTTGACGGAATTACAAAACAATAAAATCAGAACAGTTGAATTAGATTATCTTAGAAGAAGCCTTAAAAAACATCTCTATCTATCTTCGGGTTTTTACAGCTGCTGCCGTCTTCCCGTGCAAACCTCCAAAGCCTACGGTCTTGGGCATCTTCGATGCTTACCCCTCTAGCTTGCATTACTGTCTTCATGTTTTCCTTCCATGTTAACCTTGGTCTTCCTCTTTTCTTCTTTCTGTTCGGATGCCATTCATATAGTTGCTTCGGCCATCGCTCATCTTCCATTCTTAAAACATGTCCTAACCACTTTAATTCCTTCTCCTCAATTCTTTCAATTGTGCTTTCTTCTGCTTCCATTATGTTTCTAATTTCCTTATTTGTGACATGTTCTAATCTAGACTTTCTGGCACTTCTTCGTAAATAATCCATTTCTAGAGCTATTAGTCTATTCTTGTAGTACTTATTGATTGTCCATACCTCACTTCCATACATTGCAACAGATTCCACCAATGTTTTACCAATATATTTTTTTGTGTCTTTCCAAATATGCTTATCCCACCACATGGAATTTAATGATGATATTATTTTGCTACTCAATTCAATTCTATGTTTTATGTTCTCTTTGCCTGTACCTTCGATGTTATCCATAATAATTCCCAAATATTTAGTTTGTTTCACTTGCTTTATTTGGATTCCTTCTTCCAACATTAAATTTTCTCTTTCATTGCTATTTATTGCCAGATATTCTGTTTTTTGTAAATTTACTGTGAGACCCCATGATTCATATGTGTTTTTCAACCTTTTTATCATGAATTCCATATCAAATTTGTATTGCGCTAAAACCAGTCGATCATCGGCAAATTGTAATGTCAGCAAAAATCTGTTGCCTATTGAGCTTTAAAAACATGATAAAATAAGAAATGAATTACTTTGGAATTCCTGTGTCACCACTTCTGTTGTTGATTGAAAATCAAACCCTTAAAAAGTTATGGACATGTACAGAGAATGGAAGATTAAATATGGCCAAAAAATATATACCAATGGTCACCCCCTGGAAGAAATAAACGTGGCAGACCAAGATGGAAATGGAAAACTTATGTCAGAACTATAATGCATGATAGGAATTTGGAAGAAGGAGATTGGAATGATAGAGATAAATGGAAACTGAAGACGGCAAATATAAAAGTGGGGGAAAGCCAAATAAGAAGAACAGCCGACTGCCTTTAAGCCCTTGTTGCACAATAGTGTAATCCAATACACCAAGATTTTGTTGTGTGGACCGTGAGTTTCGAATTTCGTGAACACCTTTATGTGTGAATATCATTCAGTTGTTGACACTAAATTGGATGCTCACCGACTCTCTCACACCTACGTGGTCACTTCAAGAAATATGCCATTTTTAATGCTATTGTCACATCTTAAGGTAAATTTGTCGGTGTTTTCTCAACTTCATGCGGTACCCTATACAGAGACCTGATTATATCTGAAGCCCCTTTCATATACTTACTTACTTACTCACTCACTGGCACTATCGAACCCGTAGATTCATGGCCGCGCGGACATAAGCTCTCCATACATCCCTATCCTGAGCTAATGCTTTCCAATCATTCCCTGTATAATCTACTTCCCTCAAATCATAGTTAATGTTGTTCTCCCACCTCATTCTTGGTCTACCAACTAGGCGTTTTCCTTCTGGCTTTCCTACAAGAAGTTTCCATGCACGTCTTTCATTCCCTATACGTGCAACATGTCCTGCCCATCGCAGTCTACGGGACTTAAACTGTTCTTATTATATCTGGCTTCCTATAAAGACCATGTAGTTCATTGTTATGTAGTCTTCTCCATTCACCTGTCTGTTCATCTCTCTTTGATCCAAAAATTTTCCTAAGAACTTTATTCTCAAATACTCGTAATCTCCTTTCCTCCCTTAAAGTAAGAGTCCATGTTTCGCACCCATATAATATAACTGATAGAATAATAGTTTTATATACTTTCAGCTTAACTTTGGCATGGGTTCCCTGAAGTAGTCCCCGCCCGGAGAACCGAATGGGGGACTATTTGACCTCCGGAAAATTTTACCCCAGATGAACCCATGTCCGCATTTCTTGACGGTTGTATTTTTACGGTGAAAGATCGTCACTCTTTCGGCCAAGGTACTTTTTTCGTCTGGCTTATCACCTTCGACCAGTCCGGCATGGGTAATCCTATCGGCAGCAATGCTACCGCCGGCATAGCTCTCAGGATCATTTAAGCACGCAAGCCACTCCACTACGACAAGGTAAAAATACCATGGAGGGACCCCATTATATATATATATATATATATATATATATATATATATATATATATATATATATAAAAGCCAGAAGGAAAACGCCCAGTTGGTAGACCAAGAATGAGGTGGGAGAACAACATGAACTATGATTTGAGGGAAGTAGATTATACAGGGAATGATTGGAAAGCATTGGCTCAGGATTGAGATGTATAGAGAGCTTATGTCCGCGCGGCCATGAACCTACGGGTTCGATAGTGCCAGTGAGTAAGTAAGTATATATATACAAACAACCAAAGGGTATATTCACAGAAGAAAGAAAATTGAATATTTTGTAACATATAAAGTTCTTAGAAAGTAGGAAGTTACCAAAATGATAATGATAGTCTAGCAATTAGGTCAATTATCTGATTAGTCGGTAATATCTCGCAGTAATCAAAGTCGGTATTAGTATTTGGTTTAATTTCGTGGAAAGGAAGCTTCTAAATCCACTTGATATAATTAAAACTAATATATTTAGAGGATGAAGAATGATAACTTCAGAGGAATAAGCCTTTTGGACTCAGGCTCAAAATCTACACAAAGTTGCTCAAATCAAAATTAGCTGATTATTATGACAATGTATTACATGAAACGCAAAATGGATTCCGGAAAGGAAGATCCTGTACAGATGGATACTTCACTATTAAAATTCTAATAGAAAAACACAGAGAGTTTAATATTGAAACACACATGGCGTTTATTGACCTGAAGAAGGCTTTTGACAAAGTAAATAGAAACAAATTATTAGAAATCCTCAAATATGATGGAATCCCAGACCAACTGATAAAAGCTATATATGATATTTATAAGGATAATTACATCCAAGTTAAGATTGAAAATAAAATCTCGGAATGCAGACCAATTAATCAAGGAGTTAGACAAGGATGTGGTCTTTCACCAATGCTCTTCATAATATACATGAACTCAATTATTAAAGAATGGAGACTACAACCACATGGCAGTATACCACTTAATAGATTATATAATTTATACACCCTATTATTTGCAGATGACATTGTGTTTATAGCAAATTCAGAAGATGACCTACAACGTTCAGTCCACTCTTTTCACTGCAATAAACTACAACATGGAAATCTCAACAGAAAAATCTAAAGTCATGGCTTTCCTAGGAAAAGACCCAGTTCGCAGTAAAATTGTTATTAATAATAAAATATTAAAACAAACCAACACATTTAACTATCTCGGATACCAAGTTACATACGAAGAAGAAAAAGATTTTAGTCAAAAAATTACAAAATTTAACAGAATAACAGGAATTATAAATAATATTTTCAAGCCAAACACAGTACAGCAACACACACGAACTAGAATTTATAAAACACTGGCCAGATCCATATTATGTTACGGCAGTGAGGGCTGGACAATTCGCAGTGTAGATGAACAAAGACTAACTGCGGCAGAAATGAAATTTCTGAGACGTACTGCGGGCTATTCAAGGACAGACCATAAAAGGAATTCTGAGATTCTCAACGAATTATATAAAGAATCAGTCATGGAATATGTACAAAAATACAGAAACAACTGGACATCTCACGTACGAAGAATGAGCAGAAAAAGAATACCGCGTGAGATCTTAAATTACCAGCCACCAGGCAAGAGATCTTTGGGCAGACCCTTCAAACGTTAGATTGAGACCGTAACAGACCACTAGGTCTATCACATGAAAGGAAGAAGAAGGCCTACAACTCAATGGTATTAATAAGCTGTTAGTTTATGCTGATGATGTAGTACTATTGGGCGATAGCGAGGAGGTACTAAAGGACAACACGCACAACTAAATACATGGTCACACATAGAAATACATTATATAATGGAAATGGACAGCTAATGACAAATGAGGGAAATTTTGAGGAAGTGGCTGAATTCAAATAGGCCCTACCTAGGAACAATAATCACAAATAGAAATGAGATGCACAAAAAAATTAAACATAGGCTCCATTCTAGAAATGCGTGCTATTATGAATTACAGAGACTCTTGACTTCCCAACTACTTTCATAAAACGTTAAACTGAAAATATATAAAACTATTATTCTACCAGTTATATTATATGGGTGCGAAACATGGACTATTACTTTAAGGGAGGAAATGAGATTACGAGCATTTGAGAATAAAGTTCTTACGAAAAATTTTCGACCAAAGAGAGAATGGAAAAGACTACATAACAGTGAACTACGTGGTCTTTACAGAAAGCCAAATATAATAAGAACAGTTATGTATCGTAGACTGCGATGGGCGGGACATGTGGCACGAATGGGGAATGAAAGACGTACATGGAAGCTTCTTGTAGGATAACCAGTGGGAAAGCGCCCAGTTGGTAGACCAAGAATGAGGTGGGAGAATAACATTATCTATGATTTGAGGGAAGTAGATTATACAGGGGATGATTGGAAAACATTAATTCAAGATAGGGATGTATGCAGAGATTATGTCCGCGCGGCCATGAACCTACGGGTTCGATAGTGCCAGTGAGTTAGTTAGTTAGTTAATATTTGTTAGAATTTGCACGAAATTGAAAGTAATATGATGCCCTTAGTTGTGTGTTTTTTTGTATCAGTAAGTATCCATGAAAATTTGTAATTTTTTTTGTCTTTTTTTTATGGTTACAACCTCAGAAGCTACATTCGCTAAATATAAAATCTTAAATAACCTTGTGATAAACTTGAAAATATCTTTCACCCAATGCACAGTATTTTTTTTAACAAAGCGCAAGTCTCATTATGGGAAAGTAGTGACCTTGATAGGGTTATCTCACAGATGTAATTCTCGGCTATTCTCCTGAAGAACATGGCCTGCGGGGGATACAGTCCGCAGAAAATATTACTCATCCTACCTGCAATAAGGTAAAATCACATCAACTTCTTTTCATTTATAAAATATACTAAAGCGATTACACTGGTCAACATGATTTTTGTACTTAATGCAGTTTTTTTATCGTGTTTTTAAATATATATTCGGAATTTCTCCATCACCCACAGTCTTTTTTATTTCAATTTCAATTAATGGATTTAATTTTTTTTAATAAACGTTTTTTCGTCCATTTGTCCATTGTAAAATAAAACCAACTGTGCTAACTCAGGAGATTTCAGCTATGGAAAAGAGATATCATGGTAAATGGAATCCTAATATGCTGGCCGATTATTGTTGGGCCATCAAGAGGGATGCTCCACAGGCGAAATACAGCAGAAAATCCTAATTTCTTACTTCCTAGGTGAGTCCGAATGTTCGAATATTGTGTAGTTACGAATGTAGAAAATATTAAAGTGTTTGAAATTATAAATGCTTGTCTCTGATTCAATGCTCATCAGGAGATGTAACAGGATATGAGTTGTTTTCTGTCGACCCCTGATTCAATACTGTATTGAATCAGGGGGCGACAGATAAGAACCCATATCCTGTTACGTCTGCTGATGATGGGACTAGTTCCGAAAGCGCTACAGATAATTAATAATCTTTAAGTTGAGTAGACGGACCTTTTAGGTAAATATTTCATAATTTTATATTTCATTTTGTATAATACCTCAGCGGAACTTTATCATGCATTTCATTAATGTTGATTAAATTGCTTTTTTTCGGCGCGGGATCCTTTTTATAACCAGCTCTCATATGGGTTACCGTATTTTATGGACTATAAGACGCTGCGGACAATATGACGCTCCTTAGCTTTTAAGCAATTTTTAAAAAATTACATTTTTACCATTTTTATTATTAGATTACTTACTCACTGGCACTATCGAACCCGTAGGTTCATGGCCGTGCGGACATAAGCTCTCCATACATCCCTATCCTCAGACAATGCTTTCCAATCATTCCCTGTATAATCTACTTTCATCAAATCATAGTTAAAGTTGTTCTCCCACCTCATTCTTGGTCTACCAACTGGGCGTTTTCCTTCTGGCTTTCATACAAGAAATTTCCATGCACGTCTTTCATTCCCCATACGCGCAACATGTCCTGCCCATCGCAGTCTACGAGACTTAACTGTTATTATATCTGGCTTCCTATATAGACCATGTAGTCTTTGGCATGGGTTCCCTGAAGTAGTCCCCGCCCGGAGAACCGAATGAGGGACTATTTGACCTCCGATAAATTTTACCGCAGATGAACCCATGTCCGCATTTCTTGACGGTTGTATTTTTGCGGTGAAAGACAGTCACTCTTTCGCCCAAGGTACTTTTTTCGTCTGGCTTATCACCTTCGACCAGTCCGGCATGGGTAACCCTATCGGCAGCAATGCTACCGCCGGCATAGCTCTCAGGATCATTTAAGCACGCAAGCTACTCCACCACGACAAGGTAAAGATACCATGGAGGGTTTATTATTAGATTGCAAAGCCAAAATAAAAAAAAAAATCTTAGTTAAAAAACCGTTCTGATTTTTAAAATCCCTCAAAATGGTCATCTGAATTTTCTTGCTCTTCTTTCTCTTCTTCTTCTTCGTAATCGTTGTCCTCTTCATATATAAGATGGCCTTCACTACCATCGAGAGCGTTACTTACACCGCACTTCTTAAAAGATTTAACAATAATGTCTTCTCTCACTCTAGACCACAACTGTTTTATCCACTGACACACTTGTTTAATTGTATCTATTTAAAGCTCCCTTCAATGCGAAGTTGGGTTTCATCCACAATCCATTTGTTCAAGTTCACTGGCATCGTAAACTACACTGACGCATCATAGGCTACACAGTGTTCTGGGTTTGTGATGGCGTGGTGGAAGGGAGACAGTTGTTAGCAAGTTTGTGAATCCCCGCAACTCATGTTCGTCGCATCGGTGCACTGCTGCTGCCAGTTGAATCCAATGTTGCCAGATAGAGATAATTCCCGCGGCATCGAATACATGGCCATTTTTAAGACTGGCGGGAATTTTAAATCAAACACTGGACATTTTTATATTAATATCGAGTATAAGGCGCACCTGAATATTGGAGGCAATTTTTCAAAGAAAAAAAAGTGTTTCTTACAGTCCGTCAACATACAGAATGCAATAAAATCTATTCGATTACACTGAGCAACAAAAAAGAAACTTTTTTTTTCTCAGAAAGAAAGATATGTGATTCTGATAGTACTTTTTCTCCTGAATTTAAATATGATAACGGTTTTTCTCCATCGCGCAAGGTTTCCGAGAGACAGGAATTTATAATTTCAAACACTTTAATATTTTCTACATTCGTAACTACACAATATTCGAACATCCGGACTCACCTAGAAACTAAGAAGTGACTATTTTCTGTTCTATTTCGCCTGTGGAGCATCCCTCTTGATGGTCCAACAATAATCGGCCAGCATATTATGATTCCATTTGACTTGATATCTCTTTTCCATAGCTGGAACAATTTGAGTTAGCTCATTTGGTTTAATTTTACAATGGACAAATGGACGAAAAAACGTTTATTAAAAATAATTATTTAAATCCATTAATTGAAATTGAAATTAAAAAAAAACTGTGGGCGATGGAGAAATTCCGAATACATATTTGAAAACACGATAAAAACTTAAAGAAACACAACTATTGGTACTCATGAGACAAAATCATGTTGACCAGTGTTATCAAATTACGGGAAGACGGCGGACATCAATAATATTTGAGATAAGGCAGTGTTGCACGGATTTTCTAAAATGTTGGAAAGTGAAGATGATTATAATTGAATGAACGTGGATGTTTCAGTCGGAGTCATAATGTTCGTGGTGGAAACCGCATGGAAGTGAATTACACCTTGTATTTACGATGCAGGTGCACCAACGCTATCTGGGAGTGGCTTCGCAATCATAAAGTTCCACAGACTCACAGTTATCGGTACGAAATTACTTTTTAATAGCCGGGGATGTTTCAGCCAACTAAATTATATTTCATTATTTTGTGCTAACGGAAGTAAAGTATTTTCACAACGAGTTAACCATATGTAGTCTCATATACCGATACTTATTCCCTTTTACCTGCTCACCACCACTTACTTTCTAGCAGGTGTTATTTTGCAAAATTTATTGATATCAAACTTTAAAGGTACAAAGATGCCACTAACGATTTAGGAAGCCTTTGGGGGGTGCATGATGGTTGGATCGTATCAGAACATCATCGTCATTATAATGAGGGATGACATAAAAACTATAAAATTATATTTTCAAGAAAAGTGAGGATATTAGGAATGACTTGAATATTTTCAATTTAACAAATAGAATTGACAACATGAGAAACAACCGGTATGAACATGTCAAGATAGAATCCCTCAGCTGTTACTAAAGTACAAACCAATAGGACATAGAAATGTTGGACGCCCATTTACTAGATGGGAGGATTCATTAAATCCCACTTGATGTGAAAACAGGTCAAAAGGCCTAATTTCATGAAGCAGAAGAAGAAGAAGAAAAGTATTTTTTGCGCGATGGTGCGTTTTGTCGTACTTACAGCAATGGAGACCATTATTGAAAGTTCAACTTCCTACATTTCGGTGTTGTCAACCTAAATAACTATACTGTAATAGGCCTATTACATGTACACGCACGTGCTGGAAGTATAACCACAGCCCTCTATGTATACTGTGTACAATGTATATACAGAAAATACCCTAAAGGTAGTGTTAATATACATTATACGAAACAAATCACTGCTTTTTAAATGAACTGAACTTTATTTGAAACAATATAAAATAATAAGTACGTGCTTGCCGCCAAATTATCACTAATTGGTCTCACGGCCTCCTGTTGTTTCAACTAATAAACATTGCCCACACTGTTCACGTTAGTCAATTGTTTATAATGAACGCAAATATTTCCAACGAAGATGCTATTATTTTACTTACTTACTTACTCACTGGCAATATCGAACCCGAAGGTTCATGGCGCGTGGACATAAGCTCTCCATACATCCCTATCCTGAGCTAATGCTTTTCAATCATTCCCTGTATAATCTACTTCCCTCAAATCATAGTTAATGTTGTTCTCCCACCTCATTCTTGGTCTACCAACTGGGCGTATTCCCTCTGGCTTTCCTACAAGAAGCTTCCATGCACGTCTTTCATTCCCCATGCGTGCAACATGTCCTGCCCATCGCAGTCTACGGGACTTAACTGTTCTTATTATATCTGGCTTCCTATAAAGACCATGTAGTTCATTGTTATGAAGTCTTCTCCATTCACCTGTCTGTTCATCTCTCTTTGGTCCAAAAATTTTCCTAAGAACTTTATTCTCAAATACTCGTAATCTCCTTTCCACCCTTAAAGTAAGAGTCCATGTTTCGCACCCATATAATATAACTGGTAGAATAATAGTTTTATATATTTTCAGCTTAACGTTTTTTGAAAGGAGTTGGGACATCAAGAGTCTCTGCAATGCATAATAGCACGCATTTCCAGAATTGAGCCTATGTTT
Organism: Diploptera punctata; assembly: GCA_030220185.1. Lineage (NCBI taxonomy): Eukaryota > Metazoa > Arthropoda > Insecta > Blattodea > Blaberidae > Diploptera > Diploptera punctata. The sequence goes on from JASPKZ010000430.1 coordinate 924,535, forward strand.
AATTTCTTTGTGCATCTCATTCCTATTTGTGATTATTGTTCCTAGGTATTTGAATTCAGCCACTTCCTCAAAATTTCCCTCATTTGTCATTAGCTGTCCATTTCCATTATATACTGAATTTCTACGTGTCACCATATATTTAGTTTCACTGATATTTACTTCCAGTCCAAATTTGTTAGTGTTACTCAATAGTGTGTGCGTGTTGGCCTTTAGTATCTATTTTACTATTATTTATTATTTTGAAAACACAATCGAGCAAAAAATAATGTACAACGCACGTTTGTGAAGTGTTTTACAGAATCTCGGAAATTAAAAACCTCGCTATAGCTCGGTTTTTAAACATTTTTCCTCGCTTCTGTAAAAACCACTTCCCAACCTCGCATCTTAATATACTGTTGTAGTGTCATTTTCCTATACTTATTGACTTTACGGCCATTTGAATCTAACTATAGCTCTCTTTTGTTATCTAGACAACCGAACTTAGTTTTTCCTTATTTTCCTATAGATGTCATGAGTGCCATGTGGTCAGTATACCGACCCAATGAGACGTCTAGTAGGCAACTGAGGTATTACTTGGATGATGAAGACCGGTAAATTTTTTCAGAACTAAGAAAAATAAGAATGATGATCATGAAACACAGTTATGTATCATTATGATAAAACCAATCATAGTTAGCTTTAATTGTTTACAGAGAGAGAAAAATGAATCCTCTCTACATTTTGATTCCAAGGGTCTGAAGAATATAGTCCGTTGTTTTAAAAATTCTAATTTATTTATGGTAATTCTTACTTATGTACTTTTTAACTTCTAAGGGAACATCGGGTCTAGAATATTTGGATATTATCTAATACCTTGACAATTTTTATTGATATATTGTAGAAAAATGGTCGATTTAATATGAATAATATAAAATGATGATTATGATGAAATAGATCTTGATGATGTCTTGAGGACTGAGGCAGATTTATGAAGACGCTCCTGTCAGTTTGTTCGGTACTGGATGTGAACTCGGACTTGGCCGAAAATACCTACACCTTCCCAAATGCTAGTTCTTGTGTCAAATGGTTTGACAAAACAAATTCTTGCAACGATTACTATTCTCAAGATTTTAAAGATGTGTTATTTAAAGACGCCTTTAACACGTGGGTATAGCGTCTATATGTTTCATTTCTTTGTATATTTATATTTAATGATATTATAAAATGGCGATTGTGATAAAACGGGTACTGGAAGTGAAATTCTAACCCGGCATTTGCCTTGAAGATTGAGGAAAAATAGGAAAAAACTTCAGTCAGGTTGGTCAGCTCTGCGATTTGAACTCTGGACCTCCCGAATACGACCAAACGTTACCGCTTGAGTTTACTATTCACAATTCTCAACATGCTCTATCTGAACAGTGGACATAAACAATGGCAAGAACAATTATTATCATTGTTTTCTATCATTAATTTTTTTTTTCAAATGCCCCAGGTTGTCTTTCGACATTCCTGGTTTCTCTCCTGGCGTGGCGTACTTGTAACCCACTTCTGAGGTTGGGGCGCCTGGAAGGCGGGGTTACGTTGCCCCGATGATATGATGGGTGATGATAATGGTGCGCCAGGAGAGTCCCTAACCTAAGATGAATATGAATGATGATGATTGCGATGGTCATATGATTTCGGGGACCGTTTGGGCCTTAAAGTTGTCCAGGTGAGGAAAAACCCCAATAAAAACCTCACCCAGAAAAACTGTCCCGACCGGGGATCGAAGCGGGGCCCACTGCGTGACAAGGCAGCACCCTATCCCGAGACCATAGCGATGGACTAATTAAAAATAATAGTTTCATTCGTTTATCCCTAGTTTTTAATTACAGCGACTTTGAGTATAGTACAATTTTTGTATTTGAAACAAGTGAAGAAGGATCTGTTTAATATGACATATTGATCTTAAACTAGGAAACAGTCATAAATACAAACACCAGATGGCACGCGTGATGGAATAAGGCGACAAAAGAAACACAATAACAGATGAAACACTAATAAATTAACTGTTCTTTCCATGGCCTCTTCTGTGATTCTTATTGAAAAATATCAAGGTCTCCTAGAGGCGTAGAAACCGTTACAACAGATGTAGTACTGTTCCTCACAAATTAGTTCTTATATGAATCATATTTATGTAGGTCAACTTATCAACTGCTTGGCACACTTTACAAAACTGATTTCGATGGATGCGAGTTTACATAAAATTCTGTGTTGAATGTGACATTTCAAATCATATAAAAATTACGAGGGCGGATCGGAAAGTAACGCACAATAATTTTCTTTAAAAAAGTTTAATAGTAAAAAAAAGGAAAAATATCACAAATGAACTTACATCTTTTACCTACTTTTCAACATAGTCACCAACTTTCTCAACACATTTTTCCCATCGTGTTACCAGTTTCAATATGCCCTGTTCGTAGAAGTCCGTTTGGTTGGAGTGTAGCCATCTGTGCACTGCTGATTTCACTTCCACATCTGTCTCAAAGCGTTTGCCGGCCAGGAATTTCTTCATGGGACCAAACAGATGAAAGTCCGATGGTGCAAGATCCGGACTGTATGGTGGATGCTGGAGCACCTCCCAACCAAATTCGGCGATTTTCTGACGAACGACAGCAGCAACATGGGGGCGAGCATTGTCATGAAGAAGTTTAACGTTAATGTTGTGACGTTTGTCACGAATGGCACGACGCAACTTCACCAAAGTTTTAATGTAGGCCGCAGCATTCACAGTGGTCCCGTGTTCAGCAAAGTCCACCAATAAAACACCATGCATATCCCAGAACACTGTCACAAGCACGGCCGGCCGGAGCGTGGCGAATCACTAAGGTTCACGCGTCCCTCTTGGAAGAATGTGCACCACCTGGAGACATTGCTACGGTCCATACAATCATCCCCATACACGCCACGCATGTCCCTGTGAATTTCACTGGGTTTATGCCCTTTGGCCCACAAAAATCGAACAACACTTCTCTGTTCCTCACAGGTGGACGACTGTAGCATGCGCGCCATCTTTGTTGCATAGTTCAAGCTTCTCTCGCACGAGGTGCACCTGAGAAAAAAATACCATCTGTAGTGAAAACTTCAAACTATATCTCTGTGAAATTTCAACATTCTAGCTGCAATACCAAGGCAGAAAAAAATTATTGTGCTTTACTTTCCGATCCGCCCTCGTATTATTCGGCATTGCTTGGGTATATATATTTATCACTAGAGACTGGATTACATGCAACATAACAAGCTCGAAATATGCATGAAAAATGCTTCAAATATACATGAAACATGTCAATATAGGCCTGTGCAATACCAAATATTAAAAATAGCATCATTATTACTTTATTAGATATTTTATTTGTGAATTATCATAATAATTAGTATTTTCATATATGTTTATAATTATTAGTATATATCACTGACTATTTAATTCATGCCCCAAATGGGAGTCAATGACCAATTACATTTCAATGATTTTTTATTTACAACCAATCACTGTAATTTATTTTGAGGAATTGGCTGAATTCAAATACCTAGGAACAATAATCACAAATAGGAATGAGATGCACAAAGAAATTAAACATAGGCTCAATTCTGGAAATGCGTGCTATTATGCATTGCAGAGACTTTTGATGTCCCAACTCCTTTCAAAACAAAAACGTTAAACTGAAATATATATAAAACTATTATTCTACCAGTTATATTATATGGGTTGAGAAACATGGACTCTTACTTTAAGGGAGGAAAGGTGATTACAAGTATTTGAGAATAAAGGTCTTAGGAAAATGTTTGGACCAAAGAGAGATGAACAGACAGGTGAACGGAGAAGACTACATAACAATGAACTACATGGTATTTATAGGAAGCCAGATATAATAAGAACAGTTAAGTCCCGTAGACTGCGATGGGCAGGACATGTTGCGCGTATGGGGAATGAAAGACGTGCATGGAAACTTCTTGCAGGAAAGCCAGAAGGAAAACGCCCAGTTGGTAGACCAAGAATGAGGTGGGAGAACAACATTAACTATGATTTGAGGGAAGTAGATTATACAGGGAATGATTGGAAAGCATTAGCTCAGGATAGGGATGTATGGAGAGCTTATGTCCGTGCGGCCATGAACCTACGGGTTCGATAGTGCCAGTGAGTAAGTAAGTAAGTAATCACTGTAATTTTCGACCTCGGTTTCATCAATTTAATTTTATCACTTAAAATCAAAGTCCTCCTTTGAACATTCTGAATAGGTCATAGCATTATTTTGTAGTGACTGCATGTGGCTATATATATATATATATATATATATATATATATATATATAGATGTTATAACTATATTTTTGACATTTGGGTTCAAATCCCGACTCAAGCATTCATTCTTCTTTTCATATCATATATAAATAAATAAATAAATAAATATATATATATATAGTGCACGAATATAACCTTATCGTGGTTGCGGAAGATAATAGAAAAACATTTGTAGCAATTGATTATACAAAAAAAAAAAAAAAAGGAAACCACTGTGTACGCACATTCTTAAAGTATTTTTTCCCAGGTAACAACGTTCCAGAAAAATATAATTGATATATTTACATCATAGGACATCAGAAATTAATTAATATATAGTTTGATGTGTTTCATTTTTTCTCCACTAGGGTGCATTCTTACAATATTGCGATCCTTTGGCAATAAATAATATGATCTGGTTGCAGTGATAAACAAGTGAAACATGACGTTTCTCATTTGTTTTCAAACATCGCCCGTTTACATTAAATATATAGATATTTTAAAATAACTATATTTAAATAATATTTATTTAAATATAGTTATTTTAAAATATTTATTCATTTAATGTAAACGGCGATGTTTGAAAACAAATGAGAAGCGAAGTTTGAAAACAAATGAGAAACGATTGTTACGCTTGTTCATCACTGCAACCAGATCATATTACTTATTGTAAAGGATCGCAATATTGTAAGAATGCACCCTAGTGGAGAAATTTATAACCAACATTATAGGCATTAATGATTAATTTTTTATGTCCTGTGATGTAAATATGTCAATTATATTTTCTGCAACGTTATTTCCTGGGAAATAATTCGTTTAAGAAAGTGCAAACAGTGGTTTCATTTTTTGTGGTATAATCAATTGCTACAAATGTTTTTATATTATCTCCCGCAAAAGCACTATCAGCTGACATTCATGCACTATATATACAATCTGTCCACCGCTGTGATCTCGAGGTAGCGTTCTGTGTCACGCAGCGGGCCCGAGTTCGATCCCAGGTCGGGGCTGTTTTTCTGGGTGAGGTTTTTATCGGGTTTTTTTCTCACCTGTAAGACAAATGTCAGGAAAACTTTAAGGCCAAACGGTCCCCGAAATCATATGGCCATCATCATCATTCTTATCATTATCATCATCATCCTTCACCGGTGTGGAAAGCAACGGGAAGCTACCACACCTACAATTCCCTAGTAAAGCTGCAAGCATAGCAAAAAAATGCTATGATTGCAGTGAAGGACCTGCCTTCAGGCAGCATTACTATGGATGGATATACAATCTGGTAGCCGTATTTCTTAGAGAGTCAGTCACTGCAAATTATGCTATGACCTATTCAAAATGTTAAAAAGGAGGAGCTTAAATCAAGGTTTCTCAATAGAGCACTGTCAATTTCAAAATATACAAGAAATAGTTATGCCTATAAAATAGCCCAGGAATCCTTCTTCACCGAAGATATCAGACACTGTTTCAGACTATCGGAAACGCAAGCATACAGAATCGTCATCGAGGACAGACAGAACAAAGCCGCTCAGATACCGACAGAAATTTTGGAAACAGACGCAATGAAAACAGAAACCTGGAAGCAACCGAACTTCGAACTTCGACACTTGTACACACGCTTCGCAGCCCATGGATTTCATGGGAATATATGCCTGAACAACATGTACCATGAACCCAAGGAGGACTGCATCTGTAAATTATGCAACAATCCATGTCCCAAATATCATCTAGCGAAGTGTAAAAACAGGACTCTACCACTAAACACAGTAATTAAAGACTGGTAAAAAGCTAACTTAAAATTAATGTACACATTGTGTTTAATAAAGTAAAAAAAAAAAGAGCTTTCTGTAACATGATAGACTTGTTTGTTAAATACGAGGTGAAATACGACTGTGATTGGTTGTAAATAAAAAATCATTGAAATGTGATTGATCATTGAATCCCATTTGGGGGCATGAGTTAAATAGTCTCCAAAATGTCGGTCAGTATATGGGACCGATGTGTAACTAGAATGAGGAATTTCGATAGCTACGACAAATAGTAGTCCAGGTTAACAAAAAAACAGATATAACGGCTGAGAGCTGAACATGCGATATCACAGCTCTATCTGGATGATCGTTTACTTCTGTTATTGACATATGTGCATTATCGTCTGGTAATCCAAGGGCCTTCTACCCCTCTTGCACTGTAGAGGGTTTTTATTTATCAATTGGTAAGGATTATAAAGCTGCTTTCCTATCAGACAAGCAGTCTTTGATGCCATTGGCTTCTAGAATTAATTAATTTTCAAATAATGTCGGCAGATACAAAGAGAAAAAAAAAGTAATTAGAAACCTGAACATCAAATAAATAACCAGAGATAACAGGCGACAAGAGAGGGGAGAAGGTGTTTCTGAGGGCAGTAGGACTGTGAAGGGTGAAAGTCATGTCGAGTTACACCCACAAGTAGCCGGAAGTGAGCACGGAGTTCGCTATTGTTCTTGCCGCCACCTGCACATGAAGTTCGTGTCTTGCACTTTCATTCGAGTCTCCAACAAATTCATGTCGTGTGGGTGATGCTACACCACCCTTGATATTAATGTTCAGGGCGTTACATACCATAGGACAATATGATCGAAGACAACTTTCTGAGTTCTCCATTTCATGGATTTTTTAGATATATATTTTTATTTTTATGTGAAGTTTACAAATCTGTCATAAGACCAGTTCTAACATATGGTTGTGAATACCGAACAGAAACTCAAAAAAAAAAACAATGAAACAACCGAAATGAAAGTTTTAAGGAAAATCGTAGGAAAATCGCTGAGAGAGAAAAATCGCAGCTCTGTTATTAGAGAAGAATGTGAAATTGAACCTATAAACCTCTGGATAAATGATAGAAGACTAAATTGAAACGATCACATAGATAGATTGGAGAACAGTAGATTAGTGAAGAAAGTACGTGACTGGACACCCCAGCAGAAAATGTCTTTAGGACGACCACAACTACGATGGAAGGACGTCACCATACCCCGGACCTGTAGTGAATGGGCACGCAACAAGCTGCCAGCTTTCATGCGTAGAGGAAGAAGAATAAGAAGAAGAAAAATAAGTAATTTGAGGGCATGCTGTAGCCTAAAATTATAAGCCGGAAAGTTGCGAGTCGAGTTTCGATTAGGCAGAATTTTTAATGTGGCCTAAAACTTTCTGGGAGCACCATGGCCCTGGGGTCGAATCTGTCTTTAACTGAGTTTCTCTCACGGAAATGAGTATCAGATGCATGTTCTGGGGGTAAATACTGACAATTCGGCTGACATTTCTTCCCGATAGTATATAAAGGTGGAAACCTTTACCCCCTGTTCCCGCGTCGTAGCCCAGCGGTATAAGGCAACATGCTTTGGTACAGAGCGACGGGACTTACTCTGGTTCAATTCCTATTGGGGTAAAAATTTTGGAATTTCGGCTAATAATAATGAGATCGGTACCCACGCAAATTCGTAGAAATTTGGATAATAGCGGGTCCAGATTGAGGAACATAGTTAGAATGGCAGGGAATTGGACAAGCTGACCACTTGTCACCGCTAGGCCTATACAGGCTGGGTGATCATTCACCTCTGTGATTGTGGGATCAATTATTTAGACCTACCTGTTTATCTTCATTGTAATGAATATAAAGGCAACGTAGTTCAGTCCCCGGTCAGGACAAGCCATTTCGATGTCTTTACCCACCTATAAGACAAATGTTAGGAAATGTTAAGAAACATACTCCATCGAACATCTCATAATCACTAATATACAATATTAGCATTTTTCACTGCTAACATAGGAGTGAATAACGTGTATTGTTTTATATGTTTGTGTTGTTTAGGAAGTGGCCTCCCATTCATCATTTATCGGACAGGTCGTCCACGTTTTTGTATGCTCAAAAATATGTATATGAACTGGAAATAAAAATCCTCTTACAGCAGGTTGTTTTCTGTGAAGCTCAGCGAGCGTGGGGCACGTTAGCATACCTATATAAACGGAGAAGTTTAACTTACGAGAGAGAGAGAGAGAGAGAGAGAGAGAGAGAGAGAGAGAGGATAGAGAGAGAGAGAGAGAGGTAGAGAGATAGAGAGAGAGATAGAGATGTAGAGATTAGAGATGTAGAGATGTAGAGATAGGAGATATGAGAGATAGTAGAGATAGAGAATAAAAGAGAGATGGAGATATGAGAGAGAGAGAGGAAGAGATAGAGAGGGAGAGAGAGAAAGAGAGAGAGGGAGATATAGGGACAGAGAGAGAGTGGAGAGAGAGGGGGAGAGATAGGAGGAGAGAGAGAGAGAGAGAGGGAGGAGGAGAGAGGAGGGAGAGAGAGGGAGAGAGGAGGAGAGAGAGAGAGAGAGGGAGAGATAGGGAGGGAGAGAGAGAGGAGAGAGAAAGAGAGAGAGGGATATGAGGTGGAGAGATGGAGAGAGAGGGAGAGAGGAAGGGAGAGAGGGAGGGAGAGAGAGAGAGAGAGGAGAGGGGGGAGAGAAAGGGAGAGAGAGAAGGGAGGGAGAGAGAGAGAGGGAGGAGGGAGAGGGGAGAGGGAGGGGGAGAGGAGAGAGAGAGAGGGAGGGAGAGGGAGGGAGAGAGAGGGAGAGAGGGAGATAGAGAGAGAGAGAGAAGATGAACGATGGTATACAGCTTATAAACCATGCTCGCCTCTAGACCTAATGTTCCAGTGTTTAAACCCGATGGATAATGAACACTTCGTTGAACTAGATAGATTACTTTTACTTGTGAATAATAGGGAAAAAAATTGCTTTGAGAATTCTATATAGACGCATAATAGTATATTGCGATACAAGTGAGGTAAGCACTTGTTACTGATCGAGAAAAGGTTTGGAAAAAACGAGGCGCTTGCACAGAGTTTTTTTTTTTTTTTCAATTTTCGAGATCTGTTACGTACTTAACTGATGTGTATTGAATACTATTTTTTGGTCGATGTGACTAATTTTTTATCAAATATAGTAATAAATGTATTAAAATATTGGTTGGATGTAAATGACTTATATGAGAAAGAAACATTTGGTGATAGTTGCTATGTAGCTTTTCATTTGTTTTATTACAAGCAAGGATTGTTGGCTGTGGGGATATTTTTATATGTAGTACCGTGGTTAGCATCTGTTTGATAATTTTGTTATGGAAGGAGTCATGGTAGATGATAGAGAAATTGAAGAAGCCTGGAGAGTGGGATGTCCTGCATAATTCCGGAAAAGTCTAAAGAAAGGTACGAGTTAGTGTACAAAACATTCAAGAAATGTTTTTACTTACCGAACATGTGTTTTTTGAGTCCATATCAGCATCGCGATTTCTTTTGTTTGCATAACAACGAGGTTAGATGTGGGAACGTTGACTTACTTCCAGTAACAACAATATTGGTAAGTATAAGAAATTAGTCACATCGACCAAAATAGTATTTTAGGTGTCATGTATAATCTGATAATGTAGGCAATTTCTCGGACTCTAAAACACTGGGAAAGTTAAAATGGTTCAGGCATACAGTACGTAGAGAATAATCAGCGAATTATTATTATTATTATTATTATTATTATTATTATTATTATTATCATCATTATTATTATTATTAAAGACAACATGAATATACAAAACTCAATTTAGGATTTATCCAAGAAAAGCAACCAAAATGGTATAGGCATATTAGGCGAATGGAGAATGAAAGATTACCAAAAAAATAATGGAATGGACACCATCAGGAACGAGAAGGAAAGGACGACCAAATCTCACGTGGATCCAAGGGATTAGAGAAACTTTGAAGGACTGGGAAATAGGAGAAGAACTGTGTTATAATAGAGACGAATGGAAGAAAATTATAAAGTGAAATTGAAGACAAACCAATGGTGTCGGCAAAATGTATCAACATTGTTAAAACCGGAAATATATTATTATTATTATTATTATTATTATTATTATTATTATTATTATTATTATTATTATTATTACTGTCCAACGCTGGGGTCTCGAGGTAGCGTGCTGCCTTGTCACGCAGCGGGCTCGGGTTCGATTCCCGGTCGGGACAGGCTCCTGGGTGAGGTTTTTTTCGGGATTTTTCCTCCCCTGTGAGACAAATGTCCCCGAAAATCATCCGGCCATCATTATCATTATCACTATCATCCTTCTCGGTGTGGAAAGCAACGGGAAGCTACAACACCTATAATTCCCTAGTAAAGCTGCAAAGCATAGCATGAAAATGCCATGATTGCAGTGATTCTGCCCTCGGGCATAATTGCTATGGATGGATGGAATATTATTATTATTGTTATTATTATTATTATTATTATTATTATTATTATTATTATTATTATTATTATCATTATTATCATTATTATTATTATTATTATTATTATTATCATTATCATTATCATCATCATCATCATAGTACATTCACGAATTTAGGCCATTTGTTGACCTGTTTCGGCCTCAAGAGAAACACCATCCAGAAGCCTTTTGAGTGGACGTCCTGGTCTTCTTCTTCCTGCGGGTTGATATCTTAACATTAGTTTGGGTATTCTGTGATCTTCCATTCGATGAACATGTTGTATCCATCTTGACTTATAATCAGAAATTTTGTTTTCTAAAGATTCCATGTGTAATTCTTCTAAGATGTCTTCATTTTTTTTGTGATCTAGTAGTGTGTATCCTGCAGTCCTCCGAAGATATCTCATTTCAGCAGATCTAAGTCTCTGTATATCCTTCTGTTTCAACGTCCATACTTCGCTACCATACAAAAGAGTTGGAAGAGCCAGTGTTTTATACACTTTCAGTCTTGAATGCTTTTGGACTAACTGTGGCTAACTCATTATCATTATTATTATTATTATTATTATTATTATTATTATTATTATTATTATTATTATTACAGTTCTAATGCAAGGAAAATTAAGGTAGGCATATTGTTGCTGGTTCGATCGCCGGTCGGGACATGTTTCTTGGGTGAAGGATTTTTCGGGGTCTTACCTCACCTATAAGACAAATGTCAGGAAACTTTAAGGATGAATGGAATCCCAAATATAATTAACATAATCATCAATACAACCACCATAATCAACATTATCATAATCACCATGTTTAATATGAATGTGTGTGAGTATATTGCGTGTATCATTTTAAATGTTCGTATCGTCTCGGAGGTGGCCCTCATTTGAGCTGATAACTCATTCGGAGAGGCCTCAATTCTCTTGTGTAGTCAAAAAAGTATGTGTGATTCAAAGTTAATATTCCATTCTCGACTAGTTGTGTCAGTGTAAAAACCAGGTGGCATTGTGTACGTGATGGAACCTATAAGGTGATGAGTTAAATTACAATGGAGAAGAATATGACAAGAACACTAAGTGCTGGAAGGAAGAGAGGGAGACCTATACACAGACAAATAGTTAAAAGGTAAAGGTATCCCATTACAGACCTCAGGAGGTCCTTGGACAATCGGCACTTGATGTCAGCTGGGTTGTCAGCCCTGCGTGACGGCTGCCTTTACCCTCAGAACAAGCGTCTGGTACTCATTTCCGTTAGAGGCTGAGTCGACCTCAGGGCCATAGCGCCAGAAGGTTTTGGTCAGTTTAAAAATCCTGACCCCACCGGGACTCGAACCCTCGACCTTCCGGCTTGTAGGGCAGTGCCTTAACCACTAAGCTACGGCGTGCCCCCAGACAAATAGTTAGATTGTATTTATGTTTTACTCTTATGGTCCCACTTTTTAATATTATGTCTATTTTCAGAATATAGGCCATACGTTAAGCTATAACCGTACTTATAAGCCTTAACAGGTAAACAATAATTGTATAACATAAAACAAAAGAAGGCGGTTGATATTTTACTGTTATTTTCTTAGAAAATTCCAATATTCAAGGTGTGAAAATTAAATTTTCATTTTAAAAATGTACACCCCATTGTTTTTTATGTCTAAAAATCCTAGATGTAGCTATGAGATTGGTTGGGTGATATTGTTGATTTGTAGGCACCCTATAAAGTAATCTTGCATCGCTCTAATTATATTCCTCACAAACCCCGCCCACCACATTGCTTCCTGACGGCCCCCAGTACCATCATCACGAAGTCATTCTTTTCCACAGCCAACTTTCTCGAAATTAATGCTTGTAAACGAAAGACATTAACTAGGCAATAAAGTTAGTCATGATAGAAAGTATTGCCAGTCGATAATTTCCTATATTCAACCACACGAGGATTGGCTTTTGCTACAAAATGCATTACTTTTAGGAAGTGAAAATAATTGAAAAACTAATAAAAAGTATCGTCACGCAGGAGCTATGTAAGCCTACACCAAACAAATTCCTCAGCAACTAGAATTTATGGTCCGTACGGAATATACCTTTATTTTGTTAAATCTAATTATTAGATCCTATGACTGGAAGTAAATATCAATAAAACTAAATATATAGTCCCACATAGAAATACATTATATAATGGAAATGGACAGCTAATGACAAATGAGGAAAATTTTGAGGAAGTGGCTGAATTCAAATACCTAGGAACAATAATCACAAATAGGAATGAGATACACAAAGAAATTTAAAATAGGCTCAATTCTGGAAATGCGTGCTATTATGCATTGCAGAGACTCTTGATTTCCCAACTCCTTTCAAAAAAACGTTAAACTGAAAATATATAAAACTATTATTCTACCAGTTATATTACATGGGTGCGAAACATGGACTCTTAGTTTAAGGGAGGAAAGGAGATTACGAGTATTTGAGAATAAAGTACTTAGGAAAATTTTTGGACCGAAGAGAGATGAATAGACAGGTGAATGGAGAAGACTGTGTAACAGTGAATTACATGGTCTTTGTAGGAAGCCAGATATAATAAGAACAGTTAAGTCACGTAGACTGCGATGGGCAGGACATGTTGCACGTATGGGGAATGAAAGACTTGCATGGAAACTTCTTGTAGGAAAGCCAGGGGGAAAACGCCCAGTTGGTAGACCAAGAACGAGGTGGGAGAATACCATTAACTATGATTTGAGGGAAGTAGATTTTACAGGGAATGATTGGAAAGCATTAGCTCAGGATAGGGATGTATGGAGAGTTTATGTCCGCGCGGCCATGAACCTACGGGTTCGATAGTGCCAATGAGTAAGTAAGTAAGTAAGTAAGTAATTATTAGATCCTAAGGATTCCTCTGATTTTTGCAGATCGCCTTTCTCCTTTTATCTCTGTGGGACATATTGCATTTTAATGCGAAAAATAAAAAAAAAATTGCTGCTGCCATTAGTGTTAACAAACACATATACCTATTTGATTGATGTTTTTTATTATTAATTTAACACTTCTCACTGAAGGATTAATTATATTTGAAAAGAAACATTTTCGCCCAGACCGAGTCTCGAACCCGGGACCTTTGGCTTTCTAGGCCAATGCTCTACTATCTGAGCTACCGGGGTGAGTTCCGATAAAACACAAATGTAACTCCAATATATGACATGATAAGAAAAATAAATGCTTGGACGGGATTTGAACCCGGACCTCTGGTTTAATACTCCAGTGCGCTACCAATTACGCAACCAAGCAAATCTAGTACAAACAATTATTTTTCTTATATATATATATATTCCAGGGATTATCTACTACTACTTCAAGCTTCAAGAGCCTCCTAAGCTAGTAGTGTCATGACTTTGCCTTTATAAGCTTATCCAGTGGAGACCGATTTCCCGCTACTTTTCGTAATAATTGAGTGTATATATATGTTATAATTAAATGTTTAATATTTGTTATATATGTTATAATTAAATGTTTAACATTGAGCAATGGAAGCTTAATATGGTATGATAAGAAAAATAAATGCCTGGACGGGATTCGAACCCGGATCTCTGAGTCTGTACCTCAGCGTGATATCCATTACACTACCAGGCGAATCCAATTCAAACACTTATTTTTCTTATATATGTATTATATTCTCCATATATATAATACATATATATAATACATATAGCCTATAAGAAAAATAAGTGTTTGAATTGGATTCGCCTGGTACTGTAGTGGATATCACGCTGAGGTACAGACTCAGAGATCCGGGTTCGAATCCCGTCCAAGCATTTATTTTCTTATCATGCCATATATATATATATATATATATATATATATATGCTGCCTTGTCACGGGTTCGACCCCGATCGGGGTAGTTTTTCTGGGTGAGGTTTTTATCGAGATTTTTCCTCTCCTGTAAGACAAATGTCAGGAAAACTTTAAGGCCTAAACGGTCCCCGAAATCATATGGCCATTAACATCATCATTATCATCATCATCCTTCACCGGTGTGGAAAGCAACGGGAAGCTACCACGCCTACAACTCCCTAGTAAAGCAGCAAGCATAGCATGAAAATTCTATGAGTGCAGTGAAGGACCTGCCTTCGGGCAGAATTACTATGGATATAGGGCCTCTATATATATATATATATATATATATATATATATATATATATAATAGTTATATATATCAAGGTTATTTTTGGTACTAGTAAGTAAGATCGATGAAGATTTATGAACTTAAAAAAAAGTTTTCATGAGAACAGTCTCCCCATAGTTTTAAACCTTTCTTTCCCCCCCCCCCTCGAAGGAAAAAAATGTTTATTGTCGGAAAAAATATTCCTCCCGAATTAATTTTTGATGTTTCGCTATTTTCATAAATATTTGGGGTTATTGCATCTATAAGGTTCGTTTCCCAATAAATGAAAGAAATATTTCACCCTGAGAACTTTTAAAGATTTTTTTTAATTGGTGGGGAGCCTCATGGGCTAGTGGTCAGTGTTTCTGACTACTGTTCATGAGGTCCCGGGTTCGATTCCCGGTCACACCATAGGAATTTTTCCTCAAAGGGAATTATTCCTGTGGTTGCCCACGGTCTGGAATTTATCACCCATCACATCATCGGGGTAACGTAACTCCGCCTTCCAGGTGCCCCAACCTAAGAAATTGATTACAATTTCGCCAATGCTAGGGGAGAAAGCTAGAAATATAATAAAAGATAACCTGGGGGCATTAGGCAAAAAAAAAATATTAAGCAGCTTATGGGAAAAAATAAATAAAAACAAGATTTCTTTCAAGTCCATTACAAAGGACAGAATGCTTGAAAGGGTTAATTCGATAAAAGAAATGCAGTATAACCTTCGAAAAGATGGTGTGAATAATAGCTTTGAGACAGAACAGACAGAAGACTTAATCCTTGTTTTCGTTACTCATTTCCAAGAAGAGTTTGTATTTTTACATATTCCTGAACGAAATTATACAAGACAATGGCAGTGCCTATTATTACATATGCATCCGAAACATGGACAGTGACAACACAACAATCTGCCAGAATACAAGCTGCTCAGACCAATAGCAGGATATCAAAGAACAGACAAAAACATAACACAGAAATAAGACAACAACTAAAAGTAGTGGAATTAAACACAACAATAGAAAAATACAGAACAAACTGGAAAGAACACTTGGCAAGGATGACTGAGAATAGAATACCAAAAGCAGCATACAGCTATTCACCACGAGGAAGAAGAAGTTTGGGAAGACCAAAGAAAAGATGGAAAGAGCAGCAATTTGGAGCCGGAACAGGCTAGTAAATAAGGCTAAACCGTGAAGAAGAAGAAGAAGAAGACATATTCCTGAGTTTACCTATACGAGTTAGTGATGTGTTGGTTTAAATGGGTGTAACCCAGGGATTATTAAATCCCTGGGTGTAACCAAGTGAATTGAGATGAAGTGAGTTTACCCGCGCATGGCACGCGTGTCTATGACGTAATGTCAGGTGTGCCAGAATCACGTTCCCTACACAATTTATCCACCTTCCAACTAGTATAGTGAATAGTGTCGACATCTCCCGCATCTTCTGAGAAATAACTCCTACCGCCAACCCCCTTGAACTATTGTACTATCATCTCGTTTCCAGTATCTGTCCTCAAACCATAACTTAAACACAAGATCACAACATAGTCACTTACTTAATATACCGCAACATAGGACATCACATCACTCCATGTCATACACTATCTTCACTTCTCGCAACTGGAATTCCCTACCACAAGAAATAAGGGGCTGCCGGACATTGGCAACTTTTAAAAGAAATCTAAATTTATATTTGCTCTAACCTCGACTTCATCATTACCCAGTGTAAGGCATATATATTAATTGGTGTTTGTCGTATAATTTATCATATTTATACTGTTATTATTATCATCATCATTATTATATTATCATTATTATATTATTATCATTATTATTATTATTTTTTTTATTATTATTATTATTATTATTATTATTATTATTATTATTATTATTATTCTACTACAAGGTTTAGGCTATGCAGCCTGTTCCGGCGAATTTAAAAGTGGAGTCCATCTTCTACGTGGTCGGCCAACATCTCTTGTTCCTCTGGGATTATACAGGAAGGTTCTTTTTTGTATTCTTTCGTTGTTCATTCTCATTAATTGTTCTGTCCATTTCTTATTATTTTCGCTGATTTTATCTTCAATTTTATATATATTTAATTCTTCTCGTATAGTTTCATTCCTTATTCTATCCGCTCTTGTGCATCCTTTCACATTACGTAAAAACAGCATTTCCGCAGTCTGTATCCTGCTTTTATCCCTTGATTTCATTATCCAATTTTCACTTCCATACAACAACAAAGGAACAGCCATTGTTTTATATAATTTAAGTTTCGTATCTTTCCTTGTTTTCCGACATAAGGTTCTTTTTATGGTTCCACAAATAGCCTGGAATTTATTTACTTTATTTTCTATATCTTTATTTTCTCTGTATTATTTTCTCTGTATTATTATTATTATTATTATTATTATTAATATTATTATTAGTCATTCTGCCACTGAACGTGCAGAATGACGGATCATTAAAATGCATCGTGTTTGTCAGCTCTCTGCCTGCCAATCAAACAACATAATACAGAGGACAGGAAGTGGCAACATAGCAAGGAAGAGAAAGAGAAAGACAGTTTGTTAGTTAACATATTTTCCGCCTGCACAAAACACTTGGATGTGTAATATCCTCGTGAGCCATTTGATAAGGCTTGTGGAGCCGCATGAGGCTCCTGCTCGCCTCTTGGACATCTGCAGATGAAATGAAGAAGATGATGGTGAAGTCAATCGGCTGTCAATTCAATTTATATAATAACATAATACTAGCCACAATAATGTAAAATTGTAAGGAAAATGTATTTTTTAGTCGATTTGAGAACGTGCGCGACCTCGATATTGACAGTGGAATGTCTTGTGATTAAATGGTAAGTGCCAGCACGGAGGGACTTTCTCACGGGAACAGTCTCTGCGCCCGTGCTCCTGTCTCACCTCAAGCGCTCGTGCGCCCACCGCGTCCGGACGTGCGGAACGCGCGTTCCCACCAGTGGCGGCACTCATCTGCCAATCACAAGCTTCACTCATTTATGCTTTTCATCTTAAAACGTGAATGAAAGATTTGCAAGGGAATAAAATAAAGGATTTCATTAAAACGTTCATCTTTCACACTTCAGGTAACAAAGTGACTACATTCTTTACCACTCTCAATACTAAAGGGAAGTTGAGGTAATGTGTACTCTTCTGTTTGAGTGGACCCTGTTAATATATTATTTAATTGGTGCTGCTCTCGAACACAAAATATTTTAACTTCTTCCCCTCATCAACTTCGAAGGCTTCAAGGCCAGTTTATTTTATTCTTTGTGCGAAAAAGGGTTAATTTGTGATATTTATGAAAATTACCATTTTAAAAGTTTTTCAAGCTAACAATCAATTCTTAATTTCTGCTAATGAATATTACAAATGTTGAAAAAAATCCTAAATATAGTGTATTACGTTGAGTTGTTTTAATACACTGACGGGTTTGGTTTGGTATTATGTGACATGGTGGCTCTATGAAATAATTAAACATAACAAAGGAATTCGGTTAATGTGGATCCTCTGGGTCACTTTACACGAATACGTATACTTTATCATTGAGGATGCTATCTGTAAAAACCATTCACTTAATTAATTTTATTTAATGGGTGTAGACAAAAACAGTACATAATGTGACTTACAAGAACACGATCCAATATATTCAGGAATATTAATAAAAAGAAGAAAACCTTCCTTCACCCACACGGCTTAATACTTGCATGGATGATGATTTTTTTTCAGTTTAACGTTTTTTGAAAGGAGTTGGGACGTCAAGAGTCTCTGTAATGCATAATAGCATGCATTTCCAGAATTGAGCCTATGTTTAATTTCTTTGTGCATCTCATTCCTATTTGTGATTATTGTTCCTAGGTATTTGAATTCAGCCACTTGCTCAAAATTTCCCTCATTTGTCATTAGCTGTCCATTTCCATTATATAATGTATTTCTACGTGTGACCATATATTCTTTATTTTTACGTACGATCATTTCAAGCTCGTAATTTCGTAATATTTTTAATTAGTGCATTGGTTGTAGTTCAATTTTAGTATTTGGTGTAAAACTGCAGTCAGAGAAACTGATGTCCACTCACTTGAATTCAAAATTTAAACCGGGGCTAATGTATTTTACAGGAACCCGGGATTCTACCTATTAAGGAGGACCAAAATGGATCGCTCACCGCCAACACTTAAGTGATGGCCGCAGAGCTTTCCATCTATCTGTCTATCTAGTATGTCCACTCACAAATCATTGCATGGTAGAGGATCATGGCAATCTGGCTCGTGGTATATTTTGTTACTGCAAATTTTGAAATTGAACCCACGTGTAGCGAACCTCGACATCAATTATCGGAGTTCATAATCCGCCTGTCCCCATTCTGTCGTTGTCACTGCGAACCATACGTCTTAATTTGTTTATGGAGCTCCTGAAGAGCCTTCTTTTATGCAGTCATGGACACTAAACTCTAGTCGTAGCTCTTCAAGATAGAATGGCTGTCTTGCTAGTTTATATGTACCACCCGTGAGCGCGTAGGATTATACTTCGTTAGAATGAGATCGTTTTTCGATAGATGAGTCCAGACAAGTTCTTTGGCCGTAGCTGACGATCAAGATTATCTTTGCTTTGAATAATATTAGGGCGGTATCCAACGATAGCCTGCACAGTTGTAATAGGGCGGTATCCAACGATAGCCTGCACAGTTGTTTAATATCATTCATTTTCAGTATAGCTGCAGTTTTTCGTGTTATGTGTCTGATGAAGGTCACGCATGTGAAATGGTTCACTTGTTGCAATTTATATATATCTTCAAAGACAACACCATAAAGATTAAATTAAATAACAGATTTTCTGAAGAAGGAATTATAAATCGTGGTGTGAGACAAGGCTGCCCCCTATCCCCAACAATCTTTGCAATTTATATCAATGAAGTAATATGTTGCTGGAACAAAACATATAAATTTGGAATAAGAATATAAGAAAATAGAAAATTAAACACCCTATTGTTTGCAGATGACCAAATAATAATAGCAAATTCCGAAGATAATCTACAGAAAGGTCTGTATGAACTTAACAAAATTACAGAAGAATATGGATTAAAGATATCTACAGAAAAAAACAAAAATTATGGCATTTCAAGGTGTAGATCCTGTCAGAAGTAAAATTGTACTGGACAATAAAATTTTGGAGCAGGTGAATAATTTTACATATCTAGGATGCAATATCTCATATGAAGAAGAAAAGGATGTAAATGCAAAAATATCTAAATTTTTAAGAATTTTAGGGTTAATAAATTCTATCTTCAAGCCACAGTTAGTCCAAAAGCATTCAAGACTGAAAGTGTATAAAACACTGGCTCTTCCAACTCTTTTGTATGGTAGCGAAGTATGGACGTTGAAACAGAAGGATATACAGAGACTTAGATCTGCTGAAATGAGATATCTTCGGAGGACTGCAGGATACACACTACTAGATCACAAAAAAAATGAAGACATCTTAGAAGAATTACACATGGAATCTTTAGAAAACAAAATTTCTGATTATAAGTCAAGATGGATACAACATGTTCATCGAATGGAAGATCACAGAATACCCAAACAAATGTTAAGATATCAACCTGCAGGAAGAAGAAGACCAGGACGTCCACTCAAAAGACTTCTGGATGGTGTTTCTCTTGAGGCCGAAACAGGTCAACAAATGGCCTAAATTCGTGAATGTACTATGATGATGATGATATATCTTCTTCTGTACTAGAGCATGCCATTAAATCTTTAGAGAATGAGGAAGGCTTACAACTGAATGGTATTAATAAACTGTTAGTTTATGCTGATGATGTAGTATTGTTGGCCGATAGCGAGGAGATACTAAGGACAACACGCACACACTATTGAGTAACACTAATAACTTAGGACTGGAAGTAAATATCAATAAAACTAAATACATGGTCACACGTAGAAATACATTATATAATGGAAATGGACAGCTAATGACAAATGAGGGAAATTTTGAGGAAGTGGATGAATGCAAATACCTAGGAACAGTAATCACAAATAGGAATGAGATGCACAAAGAAATTAAACATAGGTTCAATTCTGGAAATGCGTGTTATTATGCATTGCAGAGACTCTT
Organism: Diploptera punctata; assembly: GCA_030220185.1. Classification (NCBI taxonomy): domain Eukaryota; kingdom Metazoa; phylum Arthropoda; class Insecta; order Blattodea; family Blaberidae; genus Diploptera; species Diploptera punctata. The sequence goes on from JASPKZ010000430.1 coordinate 945,368, forward strand.
GATGTCCCAACTCCTTTCAAAAAACGTTAAACTGAAAATATATAAAACTATTATTCTACCAGTTATATTATATGGGTGCGAAACATGGACTCTTACTTTAAGGGAGGAAAGGAGATTACGAGTATTTGAGAATAAAGTTCTTAGGAAAATTTTTGGACCAAAGAGAGATGAACAGACAGGTGAATGGAGAAGACTACATAACAATGAACTACATGGTCTTTATAGGAAGCCTGATATAATAAGAACAGTTAAGTCTCGTAGACTTCGTTGGACAGGACATGTTGCACGTATGGGGAATGAAAGACTTGCATGGAAGCTTCTTGTAGGAAAGCCAGAGGGAAAATGCCCAGTTGGTAGAATGAGGTGGGAGAATAACATTAACTATGATTTGAGGGATGTAGATTATACAGGGAATGATTGGAAAACATTAACTCAGGATAGGGATGTATGGAGAGCTTATGTCCGCGCGGCCATGAACCTACGGGTTCGATAGTGCCAGTGAGTAAGTAAGTAAGTAAGTTCTTCTTCTTTCTTCTTCCTTTTAAGCATTAGGCCAAGGCCTGTTACGATCCTATAGAAAATTTTCCCTCCAGCGTTTCATAGGACGGCCCAGTGATCTTCGTCCTCTTGGAATATAATTATAAACAACATTGAGGATCCGATTTGAACTCATTCTTTCAAGATGGTGTTTCCAATTTAGTTGGTACTGTTTAATATATTCCAAAATTGGCGTAGTCTTCAATTCTTTTAAGGAATCGGTGTTCCTTTTCCGATCCCATCTGGTGTAACCTGCTGTTCTGGGCATGAATCTCATTTCACAAGCTGTTATTCTGCTTTCATGTTGTCTTTTTAGTGCCCATGCTTCACTACCATAGGTCAACACTGGTCTAGCCAATTTGTTATATAAACGTAATCTGGTGTTTTTTGTACAAGGTATGGTTTCATAACTTGATTAATAATTCCCAAACTTTTATTATAACTAGTAGTTATTTCAGGGATATCCTTTTCATCCCAGATAGAGAGATAATATCCAAGATATTTAAATTGATTAGATCTCTCTAAAATTTTATTCTGGAGACAGATTTTACTTTGTATGGGGTCCTTCTCATGAAATGTCATAATTTTAGTTTTGTTAATTGATTTTTCCATATTAAATTTGACAGCTATTTTTTGTAAATTATAAATTGATCTTTGCAAATCATTTTCGGAAAGTGCCAGAAGAGCTAAATCGTCTGCAAAAAGAATAGCATCGAGTTTGAGGTTCCTATTGATGGGTATATATCCTCGTTGTGTTTGCCTCCATTCGTTTAATAATTTATTCATATATATATATATATATATATATAATGAAAAGCACCAGTAAAAGTGCACATCCCTGTCTTACTACAGTGTTGATGAGAGTAGCAAATGACGGGTTGGTATGACGCATTGCTTGAATTTTATTTTTAATTTTCGTAAGCGGATTATCAAATCATGTAGCTATCTAATTGTCCTGATGAGGCTAAATGGCCCAGTTCCACACCCTGTACATAAAAGAATCAATAAATTATTTAGTTAGCAGAGAATTAAATTCCATCCCCTGGAAGCTACACAGCAGATGCAGTTGATTACATTCTATGTAAAAATTAAATCTAGGACCTCCTGGCTAGAAGACGAGCTAGAATAAAACATTTAAATTCCTTTAGGATAAAAACGGCCGGTATGTATGCAGGCGAATGTGTTGGAAAAAGTTGCATACTTCTACCTAAGATAAATTTAAAGATAAAGCGATGTTGAAACAAGATTTAACTGGACGGAATTCAGGCGGCTAAATGATTTGTGATTGTGTAGTGTCATTAGTGCTTGTCACTTAGAAACGCCATCTGGGAGGCGGGATAAAGTACTAACGTTTTATTTTATTTGTCATGTCCAGATATTCTGTCCTCACTGTCACGAGAACACAGTTACTCAATCCATGGTCCGTGATACAGTTCCAAATCTTTTTATCATTAACGAGAAAAGATGGTCATACAATTACAAGTAAATTCAGAACTCATGCTTTGAAAGTAACTGGGTTCTATCGCCTTTAAATAAACAGAAAAAAACCTGCTGAAGATGGAATTAGTTCCGAAAGAGCTACAGCTTTTTCAATTAACCAGGGTTTGTACATGACATTTACATTGCTACATTTATTGTATCTTTAACTGTTTATAATTAGTACAGTGTATATCTATATTTGTCGAATATTCATTTGTATTTGTGCTGGTTGAGTGGAAGAGAGGGCCTTATGGCCTTAACTCTGTCAGAATAAATAAAGTATTATTATTATTATTATTATTATTATTATTATTATTATTATTATTATTATTATTACCTTACTGGTAAGCCTTCTAGTTTTATAATTCTATGTTTCTTCTTCTTCTACTTCCTTTCCAGGATTACGTCAATGCGACCTGTTCCGGTCTCATGTCCATTGTTTCCTTGGCCGTCCCAAATATCTTTTTCCATGTGGTTTGTAGGTGTAGATCGTTTTGGGTAATCTTGTATTGTCCATTCTGTCTAAATGTTCTTTCCATCGGTATGTGTGCTCGTCTAGTTTATCGAGCATTGAAAATATCTCCAGTTCATTTCTTATTGATTCATTTTGTAATCTATCCATGCGTGTACGTCCTTTTACGGATCTTAAAAATTTCATTTCATTTGCTTGAATGTGTGAGATATCTTTCTTTGTAAGTACCCAAGATTCAGGACCATATAAAAGAAGAGGAACAGCCATAAATGTTCTTTCCATTGGTATTTGTTCTCTTCTAGTTTATCGAGTATTGAAAATATCTCCAGTTAATTTCTTATTGAATCATTATGTAATCTATCCATGCGTGTACATCCTTTTACGGATCTTAAAAAATTAATTTCATTGGCTTGAATGTGTGAGATATCTTTCTTTGTAAGTAACCAAGATTCAGATCCATATAAAAGAACAGGAACAGGCATAGTTTTATAAAACTTGAACTGAGTTTATCTTCGAATCTTTCGGAGGGTTCTTCTTATGGTGCCACACATCATTTGATGTCCGTTTAATTTATTATGTATATCCCAATATGTTATATCTGAACCAAGATAGTTAAAGTGTGCTATCTGTTCTACAATTTTTGTTATTTTATGTTGGGTTCCAAAAATGCCATTTATTTTTCATAGATAGATCATCGGTTGATAAATGTCCTTGACATCGTCTGATTCCTAATAGCCAAATTTGTCGGTCCGTCCAATCTCCTGGTTGTGTATGTTTCTCCTTCATGTATAGATACATTCCCTGACTCCAGGACAGTTTACAACTCGAAAAAACTCACAATATTTTCACGTTCTAGAAGTCCCGCGCGTAGCCGAGTGGTTTAAGGGATCATGCGCTCGTTCGAGTCCCCATAGGGAAACAAAATTCTAATGTAATTTCGGTCAGTATAAGAGCGGTGCCGAACCAGCATCGTGAGAAATTAGATAATTAAAATAATTAATGGCTAAGGTTGAGAAAACCAGCTATAACGGTTGCAAAACTCGACGCGCTAAACGTATGTTACCTCTATACTGGAAAATGGAACGAAGAAACAAATAAAGAAATAAAATTAGATAAAACACACTACTTGAAAACATTATTATACGCTGATGACCAGGTAACAATAGCAAATACAGAAGACGAACTTCAAAGGAATATTTTTAAACTACATAATATATGTGAACAATATAATCTCAAAATATCCATAGAAAAAAACTAAGGTAATGGCATTCCAAGGGAAAAATCAAATCAGATCGAAAATAGTAATAGGAAACAAAATCATATAAGAGGTGAACCATCTCAATTATCTAGGATGTGACATTTCATTTAATTATGATAATGATAAATAATAAAATAGCAAAATTCCAGGGAATATGTGGTACGTAAAAACGATCACTAAATAACAAAAACAACAAGAGAGACCCAATTGAAATTTTATAAAATGTTGGCAGTACCGGCACTGCTCTATGGTTCAGAAGCCTGGATACATAAAAAACAAGATCTAAGTAGGATAACGGCGGCAGAAATGAAATTTTTTGAGATCTGTTAAAGGGTGCACTAAGGAAGACAGAATCAAGAACATAGAAATAAGACAGGACCTTGAAATATTTGCAATAACTGATAAAATAGATACATATAGACAAAAATGGAAGCAACACATAGACACAATGAATCCAAAACAAATAAAATACAAACCTAAAGGCACCCGAGATGTGGGCAGACCTAGAAAGAGATGGGCTGAAGTCGGAACGGGTCAACAGACCTAATCCATGAATGCAGATGATGATGATGACTGGATATATGATCGTCCACCTCTGTAAATAACAAGTGGATGTGAGGCCAGCAGCCAGCTGGTAGATCAAGTTGCCTTCTAGTCCTGTCCTACCAAGAAATGAACTAACTCACCAATTTCCTCATTGTCTCCAATGATCAGTTATACATGTTGGTCATATTTCCTTCTTAAAAATGTCCTTTCGAACACTCCTATCCGAGAGGAAAAGTGATTCCACTGCAAGCTCTAGGAGGCTGTTGAGGTAATAGAAGAACAAGCCCAATTTACTATATAGTCGGCATGTGATGTCTAAGTTGCGCGATGGCCGCGTTTGTTCCTAGGACAACGTCTCGTCATCATTTCTGTCAGAGACTGAATCGATTTCAGGGACATAATGGTGCCAGAAGGTTTATACCAGTTTAAAAATCCTGATCCCATCGGAAATCGGACCCACTATCTTCCGACTTGTATCATACCATTTTATACCCTTAAATAGGCAAAACACAAATTTCTTCTGTTAGTTATTAAATAAGTCAAAAGTAATGGCATTTTATTGGTAAATATGGAATTAGATTAAAAAATTGTACTGGATAACAAAATAATAGAACAAATATCACATTTCCAATATTTAGGATGTGATATAACTTATAGAGAAAATAAAGATATAGAAAATAAAGTAAATAAATTCCAGGCTATTTGTGGAACCATAAAAAGAACATTAGGTCGGAAAACAAGGAAAGATACGAAACTTACATTATATAAAATAATGGCTGTTCCTTTGTTGTTGTATGGAAGTGAAAATTGGATAATGAAATCAAGGAATAAAAGCAGGATACAGACTGCAGAAATGCTGTTTTTACGTAATGTGAAAGGATGCACTAGAGCGGATAGAATAAGGAATGAAACTATACGAGAAGAATTAAATATATATAAAATTGAAGATAAAATCAGCGAAAATAATAAGAAAAGGACAGAACACTTAATGAGAATGAACAACGAAAGAATACCAAAAAGAACCTTCCTGTATAATCCCAGAGGAACAAGAGATGTTGGCCGACCACGTAGAAGATGGACTCCACTTTTAACTTCGCCGGAACAGGCTGCATAGCCTAAACCTTGTAATAGAAGAAGAAGAAGAAGTTATTTGAATGTGGCGGACCGCAGTGAAAACGGAATCTTGTGCAACTGTTATTAGGTATGTATATTGTATAATTAGACACACATTTAAGTGGTTTCTTTTTGTTCCTTTTCTTCTGATTTATTAAAAATATTAAATTAATTGAACCAACTGATGTATCCAAAAAGATACATTACGAATTTAAGGGTTAACCAACTATACTAGAGATATCAATAAATAATCATTGACAGGAGGGTAGTTTATTATAATATTTACTACCATGTTATTAAACGTATTTTATAAGATGCAGGAACTATACCAGATATTTTTACAACACAAAATGCTAGAGATCTATTTTAAACGAATGAAGGAAAATGGAAAAAATAAAAATCATCATCATCATAATAATAATACATTCACGAATTTAGGCCATTTGTTGACCTGTTTCGACCTCAAGAGAAACATCATCCAAAAGTCTTTTGAGTGGACGTCCTGGTCTTCTTCTTCTGCAGGTTGATATCTTAACATTTGTTTCGGTATCCTGTGATCTTCCATTCGATGAACATGTTGCATCCATCTTGACTTATAATCAGAAATTTTGTTTTCTAAAGGTTCCATGTGTAATTCTTCTAAGATGTCTTCATTTTTTTTGTGATCTAGTAGTGTGTATCCTGCAGTCCTCCAAAGGTACCTCATTTTAGCAGATCTAAGTCTCTGTATATCCTTCTGTATTTATTACCCGTATCGTAGTGGTTAAGGCACTGCGCTTACAAGCCGGAGGGTTCGAGTCCCGGCGGGGTCAGGATTTTTAAAATGTTCCAAAACTTCCGGCGGCACTATGGCCCTGGGGTCGACTCAGCCTCTAACGGAAATGAGTACCATATTCTTGTTCTGGGGTAAAGGCGGCCGTTACGCAGGGCTGACAACCCGGCTGACATCAAGTACCGATTGTTCAGCAAAAGTGTGAGCCTTAACCTCCTACTACCCCAAGGGCCTCCTGAGGCCTGTAGTGGGATCACTTTACCTTTATCTATTACCCTATCCTAACCATTCTACTGATCTTGAGTTGTTTACAAAATAATAATAAATGACCTCGCATGTATCATACAGGACGCAAAGGGACTGAAAAAATTAAGGCGCGTAGAAGTTGGCCTACTGATGTTGGATTTTACAAATCTATATACTCTCCAATGTGTTATGGAAAATGTCATATTCAAGACATAACTAGATTGATTATAGATAGACAAAAATATTGGAAGGGTCATATAGAAAGAATGGAAGAAAACCGACTTGCAAAAGAGAGCTAAAGAAGATAGACTAATGGACGGGAGAAGAACAAGAGGAAGACCTGCCAAGAGATAGACAGTGAATACGTCTTCCTCCGAAGAGTCTTATTCTTCTTCTTCTTCTTCTCAAACTTAATTTGTAGGATTTTTATCCTGTTTATTTCCAAAATCACTCCTCGGAGGAAGACGTATTGGATGTGCATTCACTGTCTATCCATCTCTTGGCAGGTCTTCCTCTTGTTCTTCTCCCGTCCATTGGTCTATCTTCTTTAGCTCTTTTTGCAAGTTGGTTGTCTTCCATTCTTTCTATATGACCCTTCCAATATTTTCGTCTATCTATAATAAATTTGGTTATGTCTTGAATATGGCATTTGTCCCTAATTTCTGTGTTGTGTATTTTATCAAATAATGTTTTCCCCTGAATAGTTCTTAAGATTTTCATTTCACATGTGCTTATTATTTTAGTTTTTGTTGTATCAGCCCTAGTTTCTGCTCCATACACGATAACTGGTCGAACTATCGTTTTGTATATGCGGGTTTTGCTTTCTATTGACATATGTTTGTTGCGCCAAATTAAATCTTTCATATACCCTGATATTTGTGCTGCTTTATCAGCTTGTTTCTTTACTTCCTTTATTAATTTTTTTAGTGTTTGTTATTAATACACCTAAATAATCAAATTCTGACACTTGTTCTATAATTTTTGTTTCCACTTCTAATTTGCATCTTACTGGTTATTTTGATATTGTTAAGCGTTTTGTCTTATTCGTGTTAATTTCCATATTGTATTTTCTGGCATTTATATTAAATTGATGTAAAGATCTTTGTAAATTATCTTCAGATACTGAAAGGTGAACGACATCATCTGCGTAATATATTAAGTGAAATCTAGTGTTTCCCATTTTATAACCCAAACGTGGTGGTATGTTTTCAATAATTGTATCCATTATAATATTAAATAAGAATGGACTTAAAGAGTCAACTTGCCTGATGCCCTTTGTGAGGGTTATTTCTTCAGTTTGCTCCGAAGAGTGATTTTGGAAATAAACAGGATGAAAATCCTACAAATTATGATTAAGAAGAAGAAGAAGAAGATAGTATAACGCCACTGAGGTGACTTTGGCATGTGCAGATGTTCGCGGTTTGAAAGACAAGCATGAAACATAGCGAATAGGATTTAAAATTGTGTTGAGAAGTTTTTGTGGTTATTTGAAGCGCAATCAAGCGAAACTCTTGAGCAAAACACAATTACAAATAATTGGTAATAATTTCAGTGTGATAACGTACCTCACACCACTCCTTCACATATCCCATCATACACAAGAAACATACAATTTAATAGCAGTTTAATGGTGTATTTATGTAGCATTTCTTAGATATATTTTCCACTTTTAGCAATGTTATCTTCATTTTCTCAAAAACTACTGTGTACAATAACAATGAAGCAAATTTAGTATCATATTAACGAAAGCACATATTTAATGTGCCACTTTTATCGGCACTATCAGTGGCGATGTATGGAAGTGAGGCCTGGGTCCTTAAGGAAAAAGAAAAAAGTAAAATTCAGGCAGTGGAAATGAGATTCCTACGGGCTGTGAAAGGTTGTACAAGAGAAGAACATTTTTTTTTTCCGATTGAGGGTCTTTCCACATTTCAGCGGTTGCCCTTTTACCAGCCGGCTGCTGGCCCTTCACATCCACATGTGTCAATCACATGGGTAGATGATCAACAGCCAGTGTAGGGGTGACATGTGGTTAGCATGTCGAGTCCCCCAGCCGTTATAGCTGGTTCCTCAACCTGGTGCCGCTACTTATTGTAGCTACCCAATTGCCTCACGATGCTGGGTGGGCACCGGTCCCATACTGGCCGAAATACCATGAGAAAATTTCTTCCCCCATGGAGACTCGAACCAGCGCAAGTCCCGTAGCTCTGCGCCAAGGCTTCCTACCTTAACCGCTCGGCTACGGCGCGGGACACATTTTTTTTTAATTGTCCAAAACGTATAAACCCTGCTTCACCTAAGGTACATTAGGGTTATATTTTCTCAAATTTGTGTCGTTACATAATTTTTCTTTTATCTACAATTAAAGTTTGTTATGAATTTTATTTATAAAAACATTAAAAAGTCTGTGCTTCTTTTCCTTTATGTCCCAACTCCTTTCAAAAAACGTTAAACTGAAAATATATAAAACTATTATTCTACCAGTTATATTATATGGGTGCGAAACATGGACTCTTACTTTAAGGGAGGAAAGGAGATTACAAGTATTTGAGAATAAAGTACTTAAGAAAATTTTTGGACCAAAGAGAGATGAACAGACAGGTGAATGGAGAAGACTACATAGCAATGAACTACATGGTCTTTATAGGAAGCCAGATATAATAAGAACAGTTAAGTCTCGTAGACTGCGGTGGGCGGGACATGTTGCATGTATGGGGAATGAAAGACTTGCATGGAAGCTTCTTGTAGGAAAACCAGAGGGAAAACGCCCGGTTGGTAGATCAAGAATGAGATGGGAGAATAACATTAACTATGATTTGAGGGAAGCAGATTATACAGGGAATGACTGGAAAGCATTAGCTCAGGATAGGGATATATGGAGCTTATGTCCGCGCGGCCATGAACCTACGGGTTCGATAGTGCCAGTGAGTAAGTAAGTATATTTAGTTTAGTTGTAGAACATCGAACATTGTGACCTCTAGAGCGAATATATAATTTTTGTTTCAGGTGAACTCCAAATAATATATATATTCGTATTAATAATATGGTGTATTTAGGTTAAATCCAGCACAACTCAGTATTGAATTTTCAGGGATTTTTTAGAACCTTTTTTTTTTTAAACAAACAAAACAAACAAATATACTCACACACACACACATTACCGCTCATTTGCTGCAACAACGTCATAATTCAATTGTCGATTTTGAGTTATTGATACTAGATGAAAGACAAAACTCACTTCTATATTCAGGAAGAATGACATAAGCTACTGTATACAATGAGTTGGTATAGTAATTTTATATTTAACTCATGACCCAAATGGGAGTCAATGACCAATCGCATTTCAATTATTTTTTATTTACAACCAATCACAGTCGTGTTTCGCCTAGAATTTACCAACTAAAGTTTATCATAATAAATTAGCACCCCCTTTTTAACATTCTGAATAGGTCATAACATTATTTTGCAGTGACTGACTCACTAAGAAATACGGCTACCAGATTGTATATATATAGTGCATGAATTTCAACACATACCGCATGCAGGAATTAATATAAAAGCATTTGTAGCAATTGATTATACCACCAAAAAAAGAAACCACAGTTTGCACTTTTTTTAATGTATTTTTTCCCCAAATAATAACATTACAGAAAAATATAATTGTCATATTTACATCATAGGACATCAGAAATGAATATACAGTTTGACGTGTTTCATTTTTTCTCCACTAGAGTGCATTCTTACAATATTGCTTTCCTTTGGCAAAAAAATAATAAGTCGATAATTTGGAAATCACTCGTGGCATTACTTATGACTATTTAACTCATGTCCCAAATGGAAGTCAATGACCAATCACGTTTCAATGATTTCTGTTTTACAACCAATTAGAGTCGTGTTTCACGAAATATTTATCACTGTTATAATTACCATATTAAAGAGAGCTCCTCCTTTTTAATATTCTGAACAGGTCTGACCATTATTTTGCAGTGACTGAGCCTGCGAGAAATATGGCTACCAGATTGTAGGCCTATATATAGTGCATGAATGTCAAAACATGCCGCATGCGGGAGTTAATATAAAAACATTTGTAGCAATTGATTATACCACCAAAAAAAGAAACCACTGTTTGCACTTTCTTAAATGTATTTTTTCCCAGGTAACAATCCAGAAAAATATAATTGTCATATTTACATCATACGACATCAGAAATTAATTAATATGATGTTAAATTTTTTCTCCACTAGAGAGCATTCTTACAATATTGCGTTCCTTTGGCAATAAATAGTATGATCAGGTTGCAGTGATAAACAAAAGAAGCAGATGAAGCGTACCTATCGTTTCTCATTTGTTTTCATACATCGCCGTTTACATTAAATATATAACTATTTTAAAATAACTATAGTTAAATAATGATTTGTGAGTAAACAACTTAATTTTATTCGTTAAATAGTCCTAACAAATGCCACTCTTGATTTCCAAATTCTCTAGATAAATTCACTCCTCACTTCGTGAGTCGTGAATTTATCGATAATTTGGAAATCACTCGTGGCATTACTTATGACAAATACAACCTTTTAAATGCTTCTCCTGAAAAATTATGTTTTTTTTAGTTATGACGTTGGTGCAGCAAATGAGCTATATATATATACCTTAGGTAATTTATTCATATACTGCTACAGCTACTATAATTGTTTTTATTATTTTTATATTTTTATTTTGTGTAGACTTATACGTCGCACAGACACGCTTGCCCCTTCTTTTGATTCGTTTAACATAATTATTCATTTCTAGGCAGTTTTACGTGTCCAACGACATCCGGGCCATTTATGAACTTAGCCTGTTGGATGGTGATTTTTAACTCTGCATTACGTATATTCATTTCTAACTACACGAGGACATGGGAGGTCATTTCAATGTCGGATCCACCTCCACAAATACATTTAAGACTCACAGAAAAATCCAAGGAGCAAGTCCTCCGGGAGGGACTTTAAGCCGTGGGTCCCGAGTCTGAAGATTTTCAGGCTCGTAAAAGATCCTTAGGCCTGAATGAAAAGGCCTCTAAGCAAAATTACCGAATATTCCCGTCCTAGTATTACCTTGGTTTCCTAGATGTCAGTATGAGGCAGAACGCTGACCACGGACCACTCAAATGACATTTATACGAAAACATGTGTAACTAATTTAGTATGTGAAGAGAAAAATTATACGCTCAGACCGGGACTTGAACCCGGGACCTTTGGTTCTCTAGACCAAGTGCTCTACCAACTGAGCTACCTGAGCAAGTACCGATCTAAACGCAAATCTTTCTCTATATACATTGTAATTCCCGTCCACCAAATGCTATGAAGCCATGCTTCTATCTTGCAAATGGCGGCAAAGTCCCGGTCTGAGCGTATAATTTTTCTCTTCAAATATGATTTATCCATCATTGAGATGTACGAAATCAATAATAAAAACATGGAAAAAGCCGTACTGGCTGTAATGTATAATTTCCAAATATGTCTTCTTAATAAAGGAGCGGCCATTTGCAAGATAGAAGTATGGCTTCATAGCATTTGGTGGACGGGAATTACAATGTATATAGAGAAAGATTTGCGTTTAGATCGGTACTTGCTCAGGTAGCTCAGTTGGTAGAGCACTTGGTCTAGAGAACCAAGGGTCCCGGGTTCAAGTCCCGGTCTGAGCGTATAATTTTTCTCTTCAAATATGATTTATCCATCATTGAGATGTACGAAATCAATAATAAAAATTTAGTATGGTTCAAATTTTTCCCTGTAGGGGGAGAGCGCCTAAATCTCTGTGAAGGGAAAACATAGGCTTACAAGATACAAGAAGATATCCAAGGCGAATATGGATGATTACGATGACCAGATGTGTTAAATAAATAATTAATTTTTAATACCTAAAGCTCACATCTAAAATGATAACTTATACAAAAACTGTCTGCTATAACGAGCCTTGAAGACACAATATCCTGAAGCATATGGCAAACGGTACAGTGCCATATTATTACCGCTTAAGTTATGTACAACCATAAAGAAATGACTGCGAATAACTCAAAGGAGAAGGCAATTCTGCGAAAAGCAATGCTCACCTGTTGCACCTAAATGTACTTTATGATCACCAATGACTTCTTGTTTATTGCCATTAGAAACCATTTCCAAATTTTTATTTCCTTGTGTTTCCATTTAGTAAGGCAAGCTGCAAAAAATATTACAGCTTATAATTTGCTAGGTTACTGCCACGTGTTTGGGTTCTTTATGACAGCTGTTGGATGCTTTTAGCGAAGACAGTGTGCGCTAACTCAACAAGGATGAAACAAAAAATACGTAAAATATGCAGTCAATATACACAATTCAGCAATTAATAATTAACCCTTAAATTGACTAAACACAAATTTCTTCTGTTAGATATTTGAATGTGGCGGACCGCAGTGAAAGCGGAATCTTGTATAACTGTTATTATTCGGTATATTGTATAATTAGGCACACATTTAAGTGATTTATTTTTGTTCGTTTTCTTCTGATTTATTTAAAATATTAAATTAACTAAACCAATTGATGTATCCAAAAGGATACATTACGAATTTAAGGATTAAAAGACTCAACATGTTTCAACAGCAAATCTGTCATTTCAAGACTAAATATTGAGTCAATATTTAGTCTTGAAAATATTGAGTCAATTTGTCTTGAAAATATTTAGTGAATATTTAGTCTTGAAAATACTGAGTCAATATTTAGTCTTGAAAATATTGAGTCTATATTTGGTCTTGAAAATAATGAGTCGATATTTAGTTCTTGAAAATATTGAGCCAATATTTAGTCTTGAAAATATTGAGTCAATATTTAGTCTTGAAAATATTGAGTCAATATTTGGTCTTGAAAATATTGAGTCAATATTTAGTCTTGAAAATATTGAGTCAATATTTAGTCTTGAAAATATTGAGTCAATATTTAGTCTTGAAAATATAGAGTCAATATTTGTTTTTGAAAATATTGAGTCAATATTTGGTCTTCAAAATATTGAGTTAATATTTAGTCTTGAAAATATTGAGTCAATATTTAGTCTTAAAAATGACAGCCTCGCTGTTGAAACATGTTGTCTCTCTTAATTATTAATTGGTGAATTGGGTATATTGACTGCATATATTTCGTTTTTAACACCAAGTAGATAATTAGTGTATTCAATAAAAAAATACGTAGCTCTAATGTAGCATATGAGGGCTTGGATTTTATGTACTAGAGGACACGCCGTAGCGAAGTGGTACACTGGAGGCCGGAAAAGGTGTTTAAGAATTTTTAAACTGATCCAAACCTTCTAACAGCACCATGACCCCCTGATCGACTAAGCAACTAACAGAAATGAGTACCAGTCGTATGTTCTGGGGATAAAGGCGGCTGTCACATAGGACTGACATCTCTTGTCGATTGTTTGGAAAGGTGAGAGCCTTAACCTCCTACTACCCAAAGGACTCTTACGGCCTGTAGTGGGATAAATATGGATTTTCATCAAGTAAACACCAACTCGATTATTTTATTTTATGTATTAAAATACAAGAATTCAACACATATAGCACGTAATATTTAACTGTATCTATGTGGAACCAAGAAAAAATTCAGTCAATAATCTTATTTCTTATTATAGCCCATTAAGTACAAACTTAACTTTTTACATACAAATCTTAGATGACGTCATCGGTTTATCTTTTGTGTTACAATTTCAGACACAAATAATTACACTGGTCAACATGATTTTTATCTCATGAGTACAAAAAGTTGTACTTAATGCAGTTTTTTTATCGTGTTTTCAAATATGTATTCGAAATTTCCCCATCACCCACAGTTTTTTTATTTCAATTTCAATTAATGGATTTAAATAATTATATTTTTAATAAACCTAGATTTCTTCCCGGAAAATCTTGGCGCAGTGAGCGATGAGCACGGGAAACACTTTCATCAGGAGATATCAGTTATGGAAAAGATATATATGAAGGCAAATGGAATCCTAATATGTTGGCCGATTATTGTTGGCCCATCAAGAGGGATGCTCCACAGGCGAAATATAGCAGAAAATAGTCATTTCTTACTTTCTAGGTGAGTCCGAATGTTCGAATATTGTGTAGTTACGAAAGTAGGAAATATTAAAGTGTTTGAAATTATAAATTCCTGTCTCTCGCAAACCTTGCGTGATGGAGAACAACTGTTATCATATTTGACTTCAGGAGAAAAAATACTATCAGAATCACACATTTTTCTTTCTGAGACAAAAAAAGTTTCTTTTTTGTTGCTCAGTGTAATTGTTGCCTATGTTTATCATAAGTAATGCCACGAGTGATTTCCAAATTATCGATAAATTCACGACTCACGAAGTGAGGAGTGAATTTATATAGACTATTTAACTCATGCCCCAAATGGGAGTCAATGACCAATCACGTTTCAATGATTTCTGTTTTACAACCAATCAGAGTCGTGTTTCACCAAATATTTATCAGTGTTATAATTACCATATTAAAGAAAGCTCCTCCTTACAATATTGCGTTCCTTTGGCAATAAATAGTATGATCTGGTTGCAGTGATAAACAAATGAAGCAGTAGAAGCGTACCTATCGTTTCTCATTTGTTTTCAAACATCGCCGTTTATATTAAATGTATAAATATTTTAAAATAACTATAGTTAAATAATGATTTGTGAGTAAACAGCTTAATTTTATTCGTTAAATAGTCCTAACAAATGCCACTCTTGATTTCCAAATCATCGATAAATTCACGACTCACGAAGTGAGTCGTGAATTTATCGATAATTTGGAAATCACTCGTGGCATTACTTATGAGAAGTTGGAAATCAAGAGTGGTATTTGTTAGGACAATTTAACGAATAAAATTAAGCTCTTAACTCACAAATCACCATTTAACTATAGTTATTTTAAAATATTAATATATTTAATGTAAACGGCGATCTTTGAAAACAAATGAGAAACGATTGGTACGCTTCATTTGCTTCTTTTCTCCGATCACTGCAACCAGATCATAATATTTATTGCCAAAGGATCGCAATGTTGTAAGAATGCATCCTAGTGGAGAAATTTATAACCAACATTATAGGTATTAATTAATTTCTGATGTCCTATGATGTAAATATGTCAATTATATTTTTCTACGTTATTTCCTGGAAAATAATTCGTTTAAGAAAGTGTAAACAGTGGTTTCATTTTTTTGTGGTATAATCAATTGGTACAAATGTTTTTATATTATCTCTCGTATGCGCTACGTGTTGACATTCATGCACTATATATACAATCTGGTAGCCGTATTTCTTACAGGGTCAGTCGCTGCAAAATAATGCTATGACCTTTTCAGAATGTTAAAAAGGAGGTGCTTTCTTTATTATGACTATTTAACTCATGCCCCAAATGTGAGTCAATGACCAATCACGTTTCAATGATTTCTGTTTTACAACCAATCAGAGTCGTGTTTCACCAAATATTTATCAGTGTTATAATTACCATATTAAAGAAAGCTCCTCCTTACAATATTGCGTTCCTTTGGCAATAAATAGCATGATCTGGTTGCAGTGATAAACAAAAGAAGCAGTAGAAGCGTACCTATCGTTTCTCATTTGTTTTCAAACATCGCCGTTTACATTAAATATATAAATATTTTAAAATAACTATAGTTAAATAATGATTTGTGAGTAAACAGCTTAATTTTATTCGTTAAATAGTCCTAACAAATGCCACTCTTGATTTCCAAATTCTCTAGATAAATTCACTCCTCACTTCGTGAGTCGTGAATTTATCGATAATTTGGAAATCACTCGTGGCATTACTTATGATAAACTTTAGTTGGTAAATTTTAGGCGAAACATGGCTGTGATTGGTTGTAAATAAAAAATCATTGAAATGTGATTGGTCATTGACTCCCATTTGGGACATGAGTTAGTCTCAATTTTTTAGTTACAGCGTATTGAATAAATTACCTTAGTATGCTGTGATTGTGTTTATCACGTGTGTTTTCTGATGTCCACTGATATACAGACTATATATGTTTATTTATTTATTTGTTGTTGGTTAGATAATTATTATAACAGAATAGTTATCCCATCTGCAGCTGCTTCTTCTACTTCACCCCTCATTAAACTTGATTTACAGCACGCGGGATATTAGCGACATGTTACGATCGATCTATCGATAGATTGTCCAAGACTCTAATTCAAACAGGTGTGTCTCTACATCAATGCAACACAGGATTAAGAAACATGACGTTACATCAATTTCTGCTTTTTTAATTACAGAATGTTAACAGTAACTGCATATATTAAAATATGAAAATTCTGGTATATGCAACAGTAAGTCTAACAGAGTTAAAAAACCTCCGATAATTCTCTCAAAAACTTTTAAACTAAAAGTAAATGAAACGCTGATTCTCCTGGTTATATCGATGCGAATAATGACCTCCTACTTTAAGGGAGGAAATAAATTAAGAGTATTTGAGAATCTAAGTGCTTAGGAATATGTTTTTGACTGAAGGGAGATAAAAAGATAGGTGAATAGAGAAAACTATATAACAATGAGCTGCATGATCTTTAAGGGAAATTATATTTTTAAAAAACGTTAAACTGAAAATATATAAAACTATTATTCTACCAGTTATATTATATGGATGCGAAACATGGACTCTTACTTTAAGGGAGAAAAGGAGATTACGAGTATTTGAGAATAAAGTACTTAGGAAAATTTTTGGACCAAAGAGAGATGAACAGACAGGTGAATGGAGAAGGCTGCATAACAGTGAATTACATGGTCTTTATAGGAAGTCATATATAATGACAACAGTTAGGTCTCGTAGACTGCGATGGGCAGGACATGTGGCACGAATGGGGAATGAAAGAAGTGCATGGAAGCTTCTTGTAGGAAAACCAGAGGGAAAAACGCCCAGTTGGTAGACCAAGAATTAGGTGGGTGAATGACATTATGATTTGAGGGAAGTAGATTATACAGGGGATGATTCGAAAACATTGGCTCAGATTAGGGATGTAAGGAGAGCTTATGTCCGCGCGGCCATGAACCTACGGGTTCGATAGTGCCAGTGAGTATGAGTAAGTAATATTAACAACTATAATTTCATTAGTTTTCGACATATCATTGTAAATGTTAATACAACCTGCAACATTAAAAATTAAAACAATTGTTGTTTATTAATTTATCGGTTTGTAACAAACAGCTGACAGAGTTCGCCTGCACTCTTACACGTGCTGCGCGGAGTAATACATTCGGAATTTAAATGTCAAAGTGTGCTTCTTACGTTGGACAGAGAATAGTTATATCGATGCGAATAATGGCCTTCTACTTTAAGGGAAGAAAATAAATTATGAGTATTTGAGAATTTAAGTGCTTAGGAATAGGCCCTATGTTTTTTACTAAAAGGAGATAAAAAGACAGGTGAGTAGAGAAAACTATAAAACAATGAGCTGCATGATCTTTAAGCGAAAACATATTTATAATAATAGCAATTAAGGATCGTAGACTGCGATGAACGGGACATGTAACACGAAAGGGGAATGAAATAAGGCACGGAAATTTTGTATAAGAAAATTAGATGGAAAGCTCCAGTAGTTATGCTAAAAATGAGGTAATTAGAAATAAACATTAACAATGGCTTCAGAGAAACGTAACAATGTAGATATCAGGTGGAGTAGACTCGCAGAACACACACAAACTCTTGTGGTTGCTTATTTCACTGTTACCGCCATCTTAACTTGGTGTGATGAAAAGACAAAAGGGGAGAGATAAGGATTTACATAACTTGGTCATAAATCAGTTATGCCAAGAATATAATTTCAAAATATCAAAAGAAAAACAAAAAATAATGGCATTTTGGGGAAACGATCATATAAGATCAAAAATCGTAATAGACAACAAACCTCTGGAACAAGTAACAAATTTTAATTATTTGGGTTGTAATTTTACTATAAACACAAAAATTGAAAGAGACATACATATGAAACTGTCGAAATTTCAAATGATATGCGGAACTATGCATAAAACATTAAAGAATAAAACAAGAAGAGATACTAGATTGAAGTTTTATAAAACATTGGTAGTTCCTTCATTACTTTATGGGAGCGAAACTTGGGTAATGACCAAACAATTGCAAAAGTAGAATATAAAGCGCAGAAATTAACTTCCTTAGAAGAACAAAAGGTTGCACAAGATTGGATCGGATAAGAAATGAAGATATAAGAACAGAGTTAAATATATATCCATTGGATGAGAAAATCAGAGAATATAGAGAGAAATGGTTTACACATGTGGAATGAATGAATGTAACAAGATTACCAAGAGCAGCATTCAACTACAAGCCAAGAGGTTCAAGGAATGTAGGAAGGCCAATGAAAAGATGGACAGAACAACTGTGAGGCGGAACAGGCAATTTGCCTAGCCCGTGAAGTGAGGAAGAAGAAGAAGAAGATAAGTTGGTCATAAAGATAAAAATCTAACAAAAATAACTAATTATAACCTTACATTTGTCGGTCTTAAACTTGAAAACCTAACAAAGATCGCCCTGTTGAGATTGAAAACTGTCGGTCCGATAAACAATGTTATATTGTGAATCTTAAGTTACGTCTCATGAACCTGGGGACCAATCTCCAATGTAAATGTATACCAGAAGTAGCCTATATTCTTGAGATTATCATGCAGGGCTGACATCTCATCCCAATTGTCTATCTTCTTGTATCTTGTAAGCCCATGTTTCCCTTAACAGATTTTTTTCTATACTGTTTTTATGTTATTGTTTCTAATTGTGTATAATTATTACAAATATGTTAATAAGGTCTGTCATTTGGGCGAATGATCTGTATTTTCAAGAGCCCTGCATTAAATAAATAAATAAAATAAAAATAATAGATTTAGGCGATTTCCCCCTACAGGGAAGAATTTGAACCATACTAATTTAGTTACACTTGTTTCAGTATAGATGTCATTTTGAGTGGTCCGTGGTCAGCGTTCCGCCTCATACTGACATCTAGGAAACCAAGGTAGTACTAAGACGGGAAAATTCGGTAAATTTTGCTTAGAGGCCTTTTCATTCAGGCTTAAGGGTCTTTTACTACGAGCCTGAAAATCTTCAGACTCGGGACCCACGGCTTGAAGTCCCTCCCTGAGGACTTGCTCCTTATTAATTAATCTCCTATTATTCCAGGATCTCCTAAAGCCGTAATGATATCAATTTATATCTATTTTTAGCTAATTTCGAAGGAAGATCAGGATTGAGGTTCTCATGAAAATATTTTCGAAATTTTTTTACAAATCTTCATCGATCTTTTGGACACAAAAATGGCAATGACAAAAAATATTTAGCGACAGAAATGTTCGGTGATTCAAGGCGAAACTTGTTATATGCCTATGAAAATGAACGAGTAAAGTTTACTCCAAAAAATCAGCGAAATCTGACCATTATGATGGGGGGGTTTACCTGAAACCCGTAATTTAAAAAAATGATCTAGCGGCCGCCATGTTTGTTTTCTCGCAACGTAACTAAATACACATGATTTAATCAAGAAAATAAAGATATATTCCGTAAACCAGCAAAATCGGACGTTAAATTTGACTTGCTGAGGAATTAGGTCAGTTTACGCAGATGCTACCGATAGGGTTACCCATGCCGGACTGGTCGAAGGTGATAGTTGCTGCCGATAGGGTTACCCATGCCGGACTGGTCGAAGGTGATAAACCAAAAGAAAAGAGCACCTTAGTCGAAAAAGTGACGATCTTTCACCGTAAAAATACAACCGTCAAGAAATGCGGACATGGGTTCAACTGGGGTAAAATTTTCCGGAAGTTAAAAAGTCCCTCATTCGGTTCTCCGGGCGGGGACTACTTCAGGTAACCCATGCCAAAGGCTCAAACACAGGGACATACATGTTCCTAGGAACATGGAATGTTAGAGAATAAAGTACTTAGGAATTTTTTTGGACCAAAGAGAGATGAATAGACATGTGAATGGAGAAGACTACATAGCAATGAACTACATGGTATCCATAGGAATCCAGATGTAATAAGAACAGTTAAGTCTCGTAGACTGCGATGGGTAGGACATGTTGCGCGTATGGGGAATGAAAGACGTGCATGGAAGCTTCTTGTAGGAAAGCCAGAGGGAAAACGCTCAGTTGGTAGACCAAGAATGAGGTGGGAGAATAGCATTAAATATGATTTGAGGGAAGTAGATTATACAGGGAATGATTAGATGTCATTAGCTCATGATAGGGATGTATGGAGAGCTTATATCCGCGCGGACATGAACCTACAGGTTCAATAGTGCCAGTGAGTAAGTAAGTTGTTGCGTGACGGATTTTTACGATACTTATTTTTAAAATTATTTTAGCGGGTGGACAAGTGGTTATGCTCCTTGCCTCTGGTCCCGAGGGTCGCGGGTTCAAACCCGGCCGGGGTCGATGGATTTTTTTAGGATGGAAAAATCCATGGAGCAAGTCCTCCGGGAGGGACTTTAAGTCGTGGTCTCGAGTCTGAAGATTTTCGGGCTCGTAAAAGATCCTTAAGCCTGAATGAAAAGGCCTCTCATCAAAATTTACCAAATTTTCCCGTCCTAGTACTACCTTGGTTTCTAGATGTCAGTATGAGGCGGAACGCTGACCACGGGCCACTCTGTGACATCTATACGAAAACAAGTGTAACTAAATTAGTAAGGTTCAAATTCTTCCCTGTAGGGGGAGAGCGCCTAAATCTCTGTTAAGGGAAACATGGGCTTACAAGAAGAAGAAGAAGAAGAAGAAGAAAATAAACATAAAAGAAGCATCACCACAATATATACTCTCATAATTCAACAGTTTGACAACGGAGCTCTGGAATCAACCTGCAGACGCAATTAAACTATTTCAAAACAATCGCTTCATGGACAAGATTTAGAAGAACCTGGGATAAGCAACAATAACATATTACCTCGCGTAGAAAGTACTGTATTGCAGAAAAATAAAATGAGTAAAATAAGAAAAGGTAGATAACCCTAAGAGAATTTATTAGTGCAGATGTTGAGACATAGATCGTTCAATGTTTAAATCCTCACAGCAGAGTGGCGTGTACTGAGAAATTTATTAGCGAGAAAATCATACAAGTTTCTTAGAGAGATATTTATTGAGTGGAGGACATAACATTCTTCGTAAAGAGCCATCTCAGATGCTAAGATAGAACCAGTTTTAACATCCCGTCAGGTTACTCCTCATTACATCATTTTAAACTCTTGTTGCATTATCAAACAACAAAATATATATAATTATTAAAGACTGGAATATTTGTTATTTATTGTTTAAAGAGATGTGATAAATTACTGACGCTAATTCTGATTAGAAAACATAAATATTTCTGTAAACTTATTAATAGTGTGATACAGGTGAGAATCATGAGGTAATAGAATTATACAAATCATCTAATTCGTTGTCTTCCGCCTAAATGTTTTAATCTCTTTTATTTAGGGTACAAAAGCTTCCGCCTGCTGGAAGATAACATTGAGCAACAAAAAAAAACTTTTTTTTGTATCAGAAAGAAAAATATGTGATTCAGATAATATTTTTTCTCCTGAATCCAAATATGATATCGGTTTTTCTCCATCGCGCAAGGTTTCCGAGGGAGCAGGTTTTATAATTTCAAACACTTTAATATTTTCTACGTTCGTAACTACACACCTTTCAAACATTCG
>JASPKZ010000430.1:970000-1012500 GCA_030220185.1 Diploptera punctata
TCGGCACAGCGCAGTCTTTCATCCGCCCTCAATCTAAAGTAAAATGAATGGCTTTTCTCTATTTAACTCCTTCAGATTAGGGTGCGATAATAAAGGGTTATGGAAGTATCTTTTGTAAATTGGCAAACTCAGGTACTTGCTACGTGACAGTGAACGGATGACGTGATAATTTTCCTCGTAATTCTCACCCCTTTAATAGGGAGTTTAAGGTGAAAATGTGCCGGCCTTCTACAGATTTCTCAAATAGATCTTGCTTTATGATCTCATTTCCTACAGAGTGTGTAAGAAATTTGACAAATGATCTATTTAAAATGTATATTAGGATTCCACTGATATTGCTGTCTTTTATGTATCATATATTTGTATTCTGCAATCTTCAGATTTCAATCCTCTGCTGCTCATTGCTTCAAGTTTTTCTTCGTCTCCCTTTTCCACGTCTAGCCCGTGGTTGCCATTGATAAATTAATTTAGACTATCTACCATTTAAGACTCTTGCTCTCAATCCTTCTTAATATGGTTTCTTCTGGATCCATTTTCAAATATATCTTGCTTTAGAATTTTATTTCCTATATATAGAAAATAAGTGAGCACATTTTATTATTTAAATTTAAATTAAACCCTGTCTAATCTTTGCTTCAGTAATGTCACTACATTTTCTTTATATTTACATATTCGCACCTACTTCTATTATGCCTCGACATTGAACACTGACGGATTGGAGTGAGAGACAAAGAGGAAGGGATATGTATATAATAGGCCAAATACAAATTCAAATATTAGGCCTATAAATAGTATACAAATGTCAAATGATGCGTTATTGTTTTTTTTAATATGGCTTAGCCAAGCTATACCACATATTTCCTATCGTTTGAATTTTTAAAATAAATCGAAAGTAAATGCATAATGACTATAGAGTCCGGATGTTCATTTAATAAAAGATAAGATTGCAATACAGGTAGTATATAATATATTATTCAACTGTTTGCATGTGAAACCAAGATAAAAGACAGTCAAGAGTCTTACTTATCATTTTACTATTCAACTGTTTGTGCGTTGAACTAAAACAAAAGAGTCATAAGTCTAACTTCTCATTATACTATATTTGATTCTTACCTTTTAGTACAAAAAGTCCGAACTCTAACAATGACGTGTTTGTGATAGCCTACACTTAATTTAATGAATCGTGGCCGAATTTCGACCGCTGGGCGACCACTAGTACCAATTAATACGTAGGCCTACATTACACGTGAAGATAATTATAAAACCAACGTTAAAGCAAATATAAATTTAGATTTATTTTAATCGAATCAAACGTTCGGCAGCACCTCATTTCCTCTGGTAGGGAATTCCACTTGCGAGAAATAGAGATAGTATATGACGTGGAGTGGTGTGATGTCCTATGTTGTGGTATGTAGTCCACCGCTGTGGTCTCGAGGTAGCGTGCTGCCTTGTCACGCAGCGGGCCCGGGTTCGATCCCCGGTTTTTATCGGGGTTTTTCCTCACCTGTAAGACAAATATCAGGAAAACCTTAAGGCCCAAACGGTCCCCGAAGTCATATGGCCATCATCATCATCATTCATATTCATCTTAGATTAAGTTTAGGATTAGGGATTCTCCTGGCGCACCACTATCATCATCACGCATCATATCATCGGGGCGATGTAACCCCGCATTCCAGGCGCCGCAACCTCACAAGTGGGTTACAAGAACGCCATGCCAGAAGAGAACACCAGGAATGTCGAAAGACAACTTGGGGCATTTGAAAAAAAAATGTTGCGGTGTATTAAGCAAAACATTTTGGTGTGATCATGTTTAAATTATGGTTGGAGGTTAGATATTGGAAATGAGAGGCCAAATAATTGGGAGTCGAATTATGTAGGATCTTAAATAAGAGAACTAGGCAGTGTATTTTTTTTCTCTATCTTTGAAATTAAGCCATGG
The DNA here is from genome assembly GCA_030220185.1 of Diploptera punctata. Lineage (NCBI taxonomy): Eukaryota > Metazoa > Arthropoda > Insecta > Blattodea > Blaberidae > Diploptera > Diploptera punctata. The sequence continues at coordinate 971,943 of JASPKZ010000430.1, forward strand.
CAATTCGTGGAATAATGGAGAAATGTGATCGTATTTTCGAACATTAAATATGAATCTGATACACATATTATGGACACGCTGCAGTTTGTCCGACAATCCTTCACTTATGTCAGTTAGTAGAACGTCACAGTAGTCAAAATGCGGCATCACCAAGGTTTGGACTAAAATTCTTTTGAGATATGTAAGAAGAAAGTTCTTGACACGCTATAGAGAATGTATTATAGAGAATATACAAGTTTAATGTATTGACTTAGACTATCACGGCCGGTGTTGCTATGATGATCTTGAAGAAGATTTCCGGGCTGTAGGCCGTGGTCCTGAGGCGAAGTCTCCGGCGAAACGTCGGGGAACTTCAAGTCTCAAGACCACGGCCTACAGCCCGGAAATCTTCTTCAAGATCATCAATATAGAAGTTTGTTTTATTTGAGTATTCCCGAGGTTCGCGAGTTCAAACCCGGCCGGGGTCGATGAATTTTTTTTAGGATGGAAAAATCCAAGGAGCAAATCCTCCGGGAGGGACTTTAAGCCGTGGGTCCCGAGTCTGAAGATTTTCAGGCTCGTAAAAGATCCTTAAGCCTGAATGAAAAGGCCTCTAAGCAAAATTTACCGAATTTTCCCGTTCTAGTACTATCTTGGTTTCCTAGATGTCAGTATGAGGCGGAATGCTGCCCACGGACCACTCAAATGATATCTACATGAAAACAAGTGTAACTAAATTAGTATGGTTCAAATTCTTCCCTGTAGGGGGAGAGCGTCTAAATCTCTGTTAAGGGAAACATGGGCTTACAAGATACAAGAAGTATTCCAATTTGGAATAGAATCTAGGTAAAAAACCTGGAGTTTTTAACCTTTTCACTGCTGAGATATTTCCAGCCTTTAAAACCATCCTTGCTTAATGCAGGGAGAAATATGGAAAAAGTTTATTTAGGTTCCTAAGAGATGGCAGTACCAAGAGGACGAAGATCACTGGGCCGTCCTATGAAACGCTGGAGGGAAAATTTTCTATAGGATCGTAACAGGCCTTGGCCTAATACTTGGAGATGGCAGTATATGCCTGCTTAGTTTGAAAGCAATGCAATACGCATTATATAACTAGCAGGCGTTTGGAGTTGAGAATGGATATACACACCCATAGCACGGCAAGCATTTTCTTCGCCAACGGATATACCCGTTCGTAGCAGTGTAAAGGTTAACAACGTTAGCATATTGAATTTGTTTATAATTCAACATGATAACCGTTGCTATTGTTTATGGAGCGTAATAGTCTAGGATATCCGGTGATTATTGCTTGCATATGTAATGAGTAGTAATACTTCTGTCTTTTGTCTTAGTTCCACAGTGGAGAATTAAATTATATGCATTCTCTATGATGCAATCTTAACTTTCAGGCATCCCAACCTCAGAAGTGGGTTACAATTCTGCCAATATCAAGAGAGAATTCCAGAAATGTCATAAGGGAACCTGATAACATTGGAGAGAAAAAATTGCATATTATTTTGTTTTCACTTCAGTCCGACAGATTTAAACAAGTAACATGAAACATTAGCGTTTCGCCAATTTAAGAAGTAAATTGACTAATTGAATTATTTTCAGTCTGATCATCTTACCTCAATATTAATGCTGATTTGTTCTTGGACATATTTTAAAACAATTCAATTTTATCTTCAGCTTGTCCAGACTGGTTAGATTTATGTTGCACACCCTGGATGGAGCTGACATCGACATCCAGGGTCTTCTTCTTCTTCTTCTTCTTCACTTCACGGGCTAGGCAAATTGCCTGTTCCGCCTCACAGTTGTTTTGTCCATCTTTTCACTGGCCTTCCTACATTCCTTGAACCTCTTGGTTTGTAGTTGAATGCTGCTCTTGGTAATCTTGTTACATTCATTCTTTCCACATGTGTAAACCATTTCTCTCTATATTCTCTAATTTTCTCATCCAATGGATATATCCGTCCGGCTGAACACTGTGAGAGAGATGATTTTGGACTTTTTTACATGGTCGGGTTACCAGCCCAGAAGCACAATCACCTTCCTAGTGGATAGGGGATTTATTTCGGAGTTTCGTTCTCCTAGACGGGTTGCTAACCAAAGCTTTGGAGTCCCGTCTACCCCTTGGCAGGATTCCTCTTCCGTCTTCTTTACCGTTGAGAACAATCTTGACATCCAGGGTGTGCAACATAAATCTAAGATGTCTGGACAAGCTGACGACAAAACAGAATTGTTTTGAAACATGTTCAAGAAAAAAATCAACATTAATATTGAGGTAAGATGATCAGACTGAAAATAATTTAATTAAAATAACCTCAAAATATCACTTCTCAAAATTAAATAATAAATTGACTACTTCTATATTGTGATATGCTGTTGTTGCACGTAAGGTGACAATCCTAACAGGTAATTCGTAGTCACGACTTCACAATATTTCTTGGATTTAGGATTCTGCGCAATAAGCATTTGTGTGAATGCAAAGTTAAAATGAAAATATTTTCTCTACACGTGATTTTTCTCACTTGACAAAAACCGAAACAGAAACTACAGGAGATCAACTTCACGCTGCCCCAACATAATACACTATAGAGTGAAAAAGTGACACAAGTAACACCATGTCAGAAACTTGTTAATTTTTAACAATATTCTTAAGATGACACGATTGTAACCCCTATGTATTTTTATAAATTAGCTCAGATGATAATAATAATAATAATAATAATAATAATAACAATTTTATTTATATACAGAATTTTAATGTTTATACATCTTTCTGTGCCTAAAGTTTTTTTCTCCACTCGTCTCTCTCCATCCAATCCATGTACTCCAGTCCTCTTGCTCTCATTCCAGTTCTTATTTCCTGCATCCACGAGTTTCGAAATCTTCTTCTCCTCCTTCTTCCAGGTGGACACCATTCCAATGTTTTCCTGGGTAATCTTTCTTCTTGCATTCGTCGTACGTGCCCATACCAATTTATTTGCTTATACCGTATATAATCTACTATTGAATAACCAATATTCATTTTTTTCTCTCATGACAGTATTTCTTATTTTTTCTAATTTTGAACATCTTGCTGCTCTCCTCAAGAAATCCATTTCCATCGACATAAGTTTTTGTTGAATTAATAATAATAATAATAACAATAATAATAATAATAATAATAATAATAATAATAATAATAATAATAATAATAATAATAATAATAATAATAATAATAATAGCAATACTTAAACTTGAACTTTTAATGTAATAGGACTTTATCTTCCACAAAACCAATAAAGTAAAATGTATTTATACTCTGTAATTAACTCATATTTTTTTTAAATATTACTGCCATAAAAATGCACATAAAATACATATACCGTAGTAGTTTTAAATACTGCCAGTAATTAAAAATATATGTTAAATCATTTACAATTATTTAATAACTCATCTTGCTATAAATGTAACACTGTTGTAGAGATTAAAAAAATGTTTATTTTTGCTTGAAAGATGCTAATCAGAAGCAGCTTCTGATTTCATCTTTTAGTGAATTCCAATATAGGGAAAGCAGGATAGTGAAATAAGGTGAATGAAATGTCCTACGGTACGTTATGTTTAATACTTCATTGTTCTGAGAACATGTGTTGACAATATGATTAGGGAATAAAAGGACAAAAAATGGGGTTAGATAAGGGATTCTTTAAGAGAAAACGATTGAGAAAACTTGGCAGAGTATAAAATAAATTAAGAAGAAATATAAGCCTACATTATAAAAAACCTTTGCCCTCCATAAAGGATAACCATAGGAATAAAGGATACACACCCAATTATATACGCATATTATGGTATTAAAAAAATTATACGTAAATTAGTTTAAAAAAATCTATAGTTAATTGTTAAAATGCATGTGTTGTTATAAAATATGCAGTGCTTGTTTTAGTATTTTAGTTAATTTTGTTTAAATTTCAAATTACTGTGTCCGGCGTTTATAAATTTTGATCCCCAAGTCTCGAAGCTTAACCATTGCAGTTCCAATTTTATGTAGAATATTAAACTGACAAAATAATCGGAAATTGTAAAATAATAAAGCAAATTGAAAACAGAAAAAGCTTGTTATTATAATGGCAAGTCACATTTAAAAAATAATTAATTCAGTAGATCATGAGAAAATATACATTTTGTAAGCAGCATTTTAGCATAACAGGTCGTACCGGATTCCCTTAAATAACAATAGTCAAGTAACAATCAAGAAACGCAGTTGGGAGCAGAGGAGTTGGCAAGTGTCTGGAATGTGACACTATAACATTTGAATAGTGTGACAGGTAACAGTCGATAGTGGGTAAACTCAGAGGCAATGAAACCACAGGAGAATAAAAAAATGGCGATTTAAACATCAGTAATATTACTGATCTCTGGTATAGACCTATATTAATGAAATACTCTCCGATCTAGTTGCCAGCCTGCCTCTACACTGAGTTCTTGAAAACACAGGACAGGTGACGACCAATGTTTAGAGATCCGTGAAAGTGGTTTTATTTTTAGGGAAAGTTCGTTTTAAAATTGCAATATTTCGATGTTATTGGGAATTTGGCGGTGTTATTCTAAAAAATGTAAATTTAAGTATTTTTAATCCTAGTTTAGAATATTAAATCTAATAAGAATGATATATCCAGTAGTTTATAATAATAAAATGAGAAATGCGCACAACGTGCAAAGAAGATTGTTTTTAGTCACTGCAGAGTTTCAACAACGATTCTGATCTCATCCTACAGTTTAACACATGATATTTCTCGCACTGTTCGCCACATCTTGCACACATGCAGTGTGGGCCGGGCTCTGGTTGCTGAACAGCTTGTGGTGAAATCCATGCACAGCGAGTCTGGTCACTGTGTGGCGCAATTCATATCCTCCCTGAGTCCATTCACGGTTTGTCATGGCTTCAGTAATATAGAATTCTTCCCATATTTTGCGTTTCTTCTCATGGAGTTCTTGCAGGAGGCCCTGGTAAGCTGGTTCCACTGATAGTAGGACCTTTAGCCTCAGCTCTTCTATGTAGAATGTTTTTTTTTTGCGAAGTTGTGTGAATTGAGTTTGTTTTTCCATCAAGATACTCAATTAAAATATCAGTTATTTGAGCATGGATGATACACACACCAGAACTCTCAGAAACATTAAGAACAATATATTCTGCCTTTCGTACGTCGCTAGCCATGTTGTCGGTTCCAGCTGTACATGTGAGTCGCTTTTACATTCGGATGCTGGAATCTCTAAGTCGGATTATTGACTTTAACCATATAAATATTTTGGCAACTAATCAAGAAGGCTTGTGTGAGGTCACGTACTGGGAATCAATATTATTCTGGCTCGCATTGTGAGTGCCGATACAATGTCAGCAGCAGGAACTAACACCAGTAAGCAAACATTTCTTATCCTCCCTCGTCTCAAAGTAGGTGGGAATTCCATTCTAAATAAAACTTTAATAATAATGACTGCATTTGCAAATTAAGTATTCATTAAGACGAGACATTTATATATAAACAAAAGCTGAAGTATAGACTAGAAGAAACATTTTTTTTTATTCCATGCCCCAGGTAATTTCGACATTACTGATGATCTCTCCTCCATCCAAAAAAGTAAAGTGATCCCACAACAGGCCCGGAGGCCCTTGGGGTAGTAGGAGGTTAAGGCTCCCACTTTTTCTAGACAATCGGCACTTTATGTCAGCCGGGTTGTCAGCCCTGCGTGACGGCCGCCTTTACCCCCAGAACAAGCGTCTGGTACTCATTTCCGTTAGAGGCTGAGTCGACCCCAGGGCCATAGTGTCGCCAGAGGGTTTGGGTCAGTTTAAAAATCCTGACCCCAACGGGACTTGAACCCTCGACCCTCCGGCTTGTAGCTCAATGCCTTAACCACTACGCTACGCCGTGCCCCCAAAAGTAAAGTGATCCCACAACAGGCCCGGAGGCCCTTGGGGTAGTAGGATGTTAAGGCTCCCACTTTTTCTAGACAATCGGCACTTTATGTCAGCCCTGCGTGACGACCGCCTTTACCCCCAGAACAAGCGTCTGGTACTCATTTCCGTTAGAGGCTGAGTCGACCCCAGGGCCATAGTACCGCCAGAGGGTTTGGGTCAGTTTAAAAATCCTGACCCCAACGGGACTTGAACCCTCGACCCTCCGGCTTGTAGCTCACTGCCTTAACCACTATGCTACGGCGTGCCCCCTCTCCTCCATCCATCCATAGTAATTCTGCCCGAGGGCAGGTCTTTCACTGCAATCATAGCATTCCATGCTATGCCTTGCAGCTTTACTAGGGAAATGTGTAGGTGTGGTAGCTTCCCGTTGCTTTCCACACCGGTGAAGGATGATGATAATGAAAAGGGTGATATTGATGATCATATGATTTCGGGGACCGTTTGAGCCTTAAAGTTTTCCTGACATTTGTCTTACAGGTGAGGAAAAACCCCGATAAAAACCTCGTCCAGAAAAACTGCCCCGACCGGGGATCGAACCCGGGCCCGCTGCGTGACAAGGCAGCACGCTACCTCGAGACCACAGCGGTGGACTTCTTAAATATAAAGCCATAGATTAATTCGTTAGAGTTTATTACTTTCTTCGTATGTATTTTTCTTTTCTTTTTATGTATAGTACATTAGAGCTGTTATTCCTTTGTGTATACATTATTCCATTAGTTTAATTTTAATTATACTTACTTACTCACTGGCACTATCGAACCCATAGGTTCATGGCCGCGCGGACATAAGCTCTCCATACATCCCTATCCTGAGCTAATGCCTTCCAATTATTCCCTGTATAATCTACTTCCCTCAAATCATAGTTAATATTATTCTCCCACCTCATTCTTGATCTACCAACTGGGCGTTTTCCCTCTGGCTTTCCTACAAGATGTTTCCACGCAAGACTTTCATTCCCCATACGTGCAACATGCCCTGCCCATCGTAGTCTACGAGACTTAACTGTTCTCATTATATCTGGCTTCCTATAAAGACCATGTAGTTCATTGTTATGTAGTCTTCTCCATTCACCTGTCTGTTCATCTCTCTTTGGTCCAAATATTTTCCTAAGAACTTTATTCTCAAATACTCGTAATCTCCTTACCTCCCTTAAAGTAAGAGTCCATGTTTCGCACCCATATAATATAACTGGTAGAATAATAGTTTTATATATTTTCAGTTTAACGTTTTTTGAAAGGAGTTGAGACATCAAAAGTCTCTGTAATGCATAATAGCACGCATTTCCAGAATTGAGCCTATGTTTATTTTCTTTGTGCATCTCATTCCTATTTGTGATTATTGTTCCTAGGTATTTGAATTCAGCCACTTCCTCAAAATTTCCCTCATTTGTCATTAGCTGTCCATTTCCATTATATAATGTATTTCTACGTGTGACCATATATTTAGTTTTATTGAGATTTACAATTATATTTAATTTTATTGCATTATTATACTTTTTTTTTATTATTGCTGAGCTTGACCAAATAATTAATTGTTTAGTACGTACTGTTATTGTAATTTTTGTGTATTTTTAATGTATCCTCAATCAAATATACAATTTGTTTACTTCCACACTTCCCGGTCTTGCGTGTCTGCTTCTGCCATATTTCTCTTCATGTTGTCTTGAATTCCCTTTATCTACGTAGGTTTTGGTATACCACGTTTCCCTTTTCCTGGAGGTATCCATTTCAATACTTCTTAGTTTGTTTTCGTGCCCCTCCTCATTATATGTCCATACCATCTTAGTTTGATTTCTTCAATCTCTTGTACAATATATTTTCCTTCATTCATAATTTCTCATTGTATTATTTTTTATTTTGTCTAATTTTGATATTTTTGCCGATCTTCTTAAAAAGCTCATTTCTGTGACTAATAATTTATTTCTGTGTTTTTGCTTCAACGTCCATGTTTCCCACTATATAAAGAAAAACTCTTTACAATTGTGTTATACTGTATATGCAGTACTTAATACAACTGAATAAAGAAGTGCCTAAATCAGGATTTGAAACGAAGATTTTCAGTATTACGCGCTGGCTCATTGATCGTTGCGGTATTTAGAAATCCAGGAGTAGACATAATTTTTTCTCTATTTGATATGTTCAGTTTGATCAGATAATTGTTTAGTAGGTCTACGTACTGTTATGCTGAATTCAAATACCTAGGAACAATAATCACAAATAGGAATGAGATGCACAAGGAAATTAAATATATGCTCAATTCTGGAAATGCGTGTTATTATGCTTTACAGAGACTCTTGACGTCCCAACTCCTTTCAAAACACGTTAAACTGAAAATATATAAAACTATTATTCTGCCACTTATATTATATGGATGCGAAACATGGACTCTTACTTTAAAGGAGGAAAGGAGATTACAAGTATTTTGAGAATAAACTTCTTACGAAAATTTTTGGATCAAAGAGAAATGAACAGACAGGTGAATTGAGTAGACTGCATAACAGTGAATTACATGGTCTTTATAGGAAGCCAGATATAATGAGAACAGTTAGGTCTCGTAGACTGCGATGGGCAGGACATGTGGCACGAATGGGGAATGAAAGACGTGCATGGAAGCTTCTTGTAGGAAAACCAGAGGGAAAACGCCCAAGTTGGTAGACCAAGAATGAGGTGGGAGAATAATATTATCTATGATTTGAGGGAAGTAGATTATACAGGGGATGATTGGAAAACATTGGCTCAGGATAGGGATGTATGGAGAGCTTATGTCCGCGCGGCCATGAACCTACGGGTTCGATAGTGCCAGTGAATTAGTTAGTACGCACTGTTATTGTTATTTTTTTGTATTTTTAATGTAACATATGCTTGTCCTGGTGAGTGGAAGAGAAGGCCACATGACCTTAATTCCATTAGGCTAAATAAATATATTCTAATCTAATTCTAATCTACATTTTTGTTCCGAGAAAAAAACGCTTCAGTTAATGTAAGCTTACTTTAATATTTGAATTAAATTTATTTTGCTCCCTTAAAATCAGACAGCTACTGTATATTAATCTGATTATTCATGAATGGGCAATATTTTTTGTCATTTGTATAAGAGAGGCTGCCTAAATTAAGAACTCTGTAAATAACATGGTGAATTCAGTAATAATATTAATACAAGCTTTGCGTTGAATTATCTTTCTGCTGCACACTCTATAATTATTTAATTTCACGATATAATAGAGGCGTAATAATATTAATTTTTTAGGAAATTCAAGTGGCATCCATGACGAATAAAATTACTACGATAATAAACTAGATCCAAAAGGCATTCATTTGTCTACATGCGAAATGGAGTTGTCGCGAGTTGCCACCAGGTGGTCCTTCAATCAAGTCACGGCATGCTTGATCCTAACTCCGTAATTATGAATTTAAAACCTGCGTTTAATTAACTTATACTAAAAAAGAATGTTAATTAATTTCAGTGTGATGTTGTTAAATTACAGGTTTCTTGTCCATCTTAGCGCTAACACAAATTTCTATTGAGGTAATATATACTTTTTTTTTATTTTTTTAGAGAATTAGGGAACTATCAGGGTGGTCTGACAAACGGATGAATGAGTTTGCATTTTTACAAAGCCTCATTTTGTTTTAACATCCAGGTATTGCCTTTAGGTCCTAATTTAAATTATTGCAAATTGTAGAGTAAATTTAAATTACTGACATTTTGATTATTTTCGTCTTCTACAACTTAATTTGTTTGTTTCCCCAGGAAATTAAATGTTACATAATGCGCAACCATTAAAAATTACGACATAAATTTAAAAAAAAAAAGTTTTGTAGCTAACTCTGCCTTTTAGGGATTTTTCCTCTGTAAAAATTAGCCAGATTAATAACTTTCTTCCAGTAACTTTTACCGAAACTAATTTCCAATTTGTTTAAATGTCTTCTAAAAAGCAATAAAGAACAGAATCCTAAGACGAATATTCGTTTCCATAAATAATGAGGATGGGGAATGAAGAAAGGTTTCACGGCGAAGAACTCTATTATTTGTCGTAATATTTTAAGATCTACATATTGTATGATCAGGTCATGTGAGTAGCTGGTATAGGGACTTCGTGAGTCGTGAATTTATCTAGAGGATTTGGAAATCACGAGTGGGATTAGTTATGACTATTTAACGAATAAAATTAAGCTCTTTACTCAGAATCATTATTTAAATATAGTTACCGGTATTTTAAAATATTTATATATTTAATGTAAACGGCGATGTTTAAAAACAAATAAAAAATGCGAGGTTATGTTTATTCACTGCAACTTGATCATATTATTTATTGTTAAATAGGATCGCAATACTGTAAGATTGCACCTAGTGGAGTAAAATAATGAAACACATCAAACTGTATATTATAATCAACATTATAGGTTATTAATTTACTTTTTTTTTAGTAAACAACTCAGTAAAATCAAGGAAACTGTTCATTATTTGCTATACTTACTCACTGGCACTATCGAACCCGTAGGTCCATGGCCGCGCGGATATAAGCTCTCCATACATCCCTATCCTGAGCTAATGCTTTCCAATCATTCCCTGTATAATCTATTTCCTTCAAATCATAGTTAATGTTACTCTCCCACCTCATTCTTGGTCTACCAACTGGGCGTTTTCCATCACGTTTTCCTACAAGAAGCTTCCATGCAACTCTTTCATTCCCCATACGTGCCACATGCCCTGCCCATCGCAGTCTAAGAGATTTAACTGCTCTTATATTTGCTATATTCAATGTATTTGTTGGAGAGTCAGTCGCCACAAAATAATGCTCTGATCTCTTGAGAATATTAAAAAGAAGGAGCTTTCTTTAGCACAAAAGCAGGAGCTGATAAAGAAAAATCGATAAAGAGCGAGGTGAAACACGACAGTCATTGGTTGTAAAACAAAATTAATTGAAATGTGATTGGTCATTGATTACCATTTGGGGCATGTATCTACATAACATTGATCGTCGGTTGTATGCTTTAGATGAAAAGACTTTTTACCTGCATGACATCGGAAGTCCCAAGTTTTTAGGAACTATAGTTCCCCCGGTACTTCAAGTCTATTTTTAAATAAAAAAACCTATTGCAATAGGCGTATTGCATGTAAAATGTAAGTAAAGTGATCCCACAACAGGCCCGGAGGCCCTTGGGGTAGTAGGATGTTAAGGCTCCCACTTTTTTCTAGACAATCGGCACTTTATGTCAGCCGGGTTGTCAGTCCTGCGTGACGGCCGCCTTTACCCCCAGAACAAGCGTCTGGTACTCATTTCCGTTAGAGGCTGAGTCGACCCCAGGGCCATAGTGCCTCCAGAGGGTTTGGGTCAGTTTAAAAATCCTGACCCCAACGGGACTTGAACCCTCGACCCTCCTGCTTGTAGCTCAGCGCCTTAACCACTACGCTACGGCGTATGTAACGGAATTTTTCAACACGATTTTCACCCACTTAAAAACATTGGATCGACTTGAAACTTTGTATACTTGTAAAGGACCAACGACAATACAATAATGTCATATTTTTTTCTAAGATCCTGGCCAGGATCATCAGGACATTAAAGAAATGAAGACAGTTGGTCGAATGGTCAACTGTAGTGGTATATATATTCAGTAATCCATAGGTCGCTGGTTCAAATCCGGTCCGGAGGATTTTTTTTTTAGAAGAGTATTACTTTTAGCTCATACTACAATATTATCGAATTTAAAGATATTTACATTTTTAGAAAACCAAACTAAAAAATCATCATCATAATCACTCCAGGGATTAGGCAATTGCCCGTTCCGACTTCATAATGCATCAGCCCAACGTCTTCTAGGTCTTCCAACATCACGTCTTCCTCTTGCTTGATAATTTCTTGCTAACAATGGATATCTCTCCTTACTCATTCCATCCATGTGATCAATCCATTTCTGTCTGTAATTCGTGACTTTATCCAATAAAGGCTGTACTTTCAATTCTTCTCTTATATCCTCATTTCTTATTCTATCAAGTCTTGTACATCCTTTTATTTGTCTTAGGAACCTCATCTCCGCCGTCTGTATTCTATCCTTCTGTCTTTTCACTGGAGCCCAAGTTTCACATCCATACAATATTGTGGGAACCGCCATAACATTATACATTTTTATCTTGGTTTCTTTTCTAAAAACTAAAAAATTAAAAATAAATTATAGTTTTAAAAAACCAAAACAACACGCTTTATTAGAAAACCGAACTAAAAAATGAAAAATAATTTTAATATCCAACACGGTTGGGATAAAATTAAAATGGTCAACAAAAAATCATCTCCAACACATTTAGAATAAAACTAGATATATATATATATACAAAAAAAATTACCATCAAAAGCGTGTGGTGCTCTATATCAATTAATATATTTGATAATAAACAGATATTGGTAAAAGTAAAGTCTCTAAGAAGAAAACGTAAAAACCATAAAAAGCACCCCACGCTTTTGATGGTAAAATTATTTTTTTGTAGATAACTCTAGTTTTATTCTAGATGTGTTGGAGATGAGTTGTAAGGGGTAGTGACGTGTGTATAACCTCTCCTACCCAATTCTCATCCTCACCTTCTCGTGGTACAACCCGTTTTCACAAACGAGGCTCTGAGGACCGAGTCACGGCGGAATAACCGTTCCATCGGGTACTGAGTAAATGCGATATCCTAATGTCTGTCCAGAGACTAAAAGGTAGCAGCCCTACCACTGGACTACTTAGCGTCGGGCCAGTACCTGTCCTAAGGAACTTCAAAACTACTTTCAAGTCTCAACATGAAAAAATCCAGAATGAATTGAAAAATGAAAAATATCTACATTTTTAAGAATTTTAGGTTTAATAAATTTTATCTTCAAGCCACAGTTAGTCCAAAAACATTCAAGACTAAAAGTGTATAAAACACTGGCTCTTCCAACTCTTTTGTATGGTAGCGAAGTATGGACGTTGAAACAGAAGGATATACAGAGACTTAGATCTGCTGAAATGCGATATCTTCGGAGGACTGCAGGATACACACTACTAGATCACAAAAAAAAATGAAGACATCTTAGAAGAATTACACATGGAATCTTTAGAAAACAAAATTTCTGATTATAAGTCAAGATGGATGCAACATGTTCATCGAATGGAAGATCACAGAATACCCAAACAAATGTTAAGATATCAACCTGCAGGAAGAAGAAGACCAGGACGTCCACTCAAAATACTTTGGATGGTGTTTCTCTTGAGGCCGAAACAGGTCAACAAATGGCCTAAATTCGTGAATGTACTATGATGATGATGATGATGATGTGTTGGAGATGATTTTTTTGTTGACCACTTTAATTTTATCCCAAGCGTGTTGGAAATTAAAATTATTTTTCATTTTTTAGTTCGGTTTTCTAATAAAGCTTATTGTTTTAGTTTTTTAACTATTATTTATTTTACATAGTAAGCCTATAAAATTTCTAGAAAATTAACTCTAAAAAGATTTTCATATACGGCGGTATACAAACCATAAACTTAAGTAAGGTTTAACGTGGATTATCGATTACGGGACAGATTCCTCTAAATGAACTAAGATACCGCCAAATTCTTTAAGTTTCAAGTCCATAACTATGAGGCCTACTACTCCAGCATAAACTTTTAATTAATAAATAATAGGGTATCTAATCCTAGTCTATTAATTAGATTTCATAGCCTCATCAAAAATACTTAGAAATAAATTTAAATTTAAATTTCACCCCAAAAACCTACCTTTTAAATCTCTAGCTCAAAGATTATGTTACTCTTTCCTAGTCGTGAAAAAAGTGGTGTTATCTAATGAGCCGTGAATAAAGGTAAAACTTTTTTACCTCTTACGAAAGTATGAGCTAACATTTACAATGACTTCTCTGAAAGTAACCCGTATGCTATATAAGAAAAGTAGGAACATCCTAAATGTAATGTCAATATAGTTCTTATATCAATGGATTGTGTAAATATTACAAAAAGTGTTTAATGCTTCACGGTCTATTGGATACTCAATGAAGCACAACTCTCGTGTATAGTTGACCATTTTTTTGCGTATCGATAACCATACATGTCTAACAAATTGTAGAGGAATTCACAGATCTACACCCGGAGATTTATATAAGCCCGCAAGACATATGAGGTGAGGTTTTCCAACTGAACAAACAAAGGAATGTCTTAGCGAAATTCTGCACCTGCGCATCACATTTTTTATATTCAAAACCAAATGCGTGGGTATGATTATTTGGTTGTTTTGCAAGGCACTGCATGTTAAAAAGTTTTGCAATCCAGCTTAAAGACTAACTGCAACTTTTTATTTCATAATTCAATGAGCGATTTTAGTCTTCCTCTCTAATTTATTTTCGCTGATACGAATTAATTTCCATTTTTTCTAACAAATTCTATATAATTATCTTTTTTTTTAATTTTCAGGATACGAAAATGAATGTATATACTCAAACCATGCGCAACCTACATGATTCATCAGAGACCATCATGAAATTCAAACTCGGAATTTGCTTTGACAGCTAATGAACACAGTAGTTTGGTCGGTATCGGAATTTGAACTCGTGCCTTACAAAAACGATATCGCTTAAGTCAAATAACTCGGTTACAATATTTTTAACGAATTCGAAGCAATTCTAATGTTGTTCTATCGAAATTATTAAAAAAAAAACATAAAATCATCCAATCTATTATATATCAAAAAGTACACTAACAAAAGTTTAATAGGCCTACACAGGGCTATTTTTAATGCTCTAGCAAGCCCAGTTTTTCTGTCTTTTCCGGAATCAAACTCAGCACATGGCAACAAATTAAGAAAAGTATGTTAACCAGTACGTTTGAGAGGAAAATATTTAGAAGAGTGCTAGGTCCAGTAAAGGAAAATGGAAATTGGAGGTTGAGAAAGAATGACGAATTATACCTCAAGAATAATAAAGAAAATATAGTTAGTTTCATCAAATCCAAAAGATTACAATGGTTTGGACATACACTAAGAATGCCAAAGGGAAGATTTCCGAATGATATTTTGAATTGGAAGCCACAAGGAACAAGACCAAGGGGAAGACCCAAGGATCGATGGGAAGATGACGTAATTGAAGATTTGAGAGAGATGGGGATTTCTGATTTGAAATCCACTGCACAAGATAGGAAGAAGTGGCGTAAACTGGTTGAGAAGGCCAAGACATTCCACTGGAAGTCGTAGAGCCTGACGAAGAAGAAGAAGATGTTAACCAGTATAATCAGATAATAAGAAATGAGAGTTAACCGGCAGCATTTTTTTTTCGAAAGAAAGCTCAGTATATGCTATAGAAATAAAATAAATATACTCTTCAAAAATCAGCGAAATCCTACCTTTAGAAGTGGGGGAGGGTTAGGGCCTACCTGAAATACGTTATTTAACCCTTAAATTGGCAAAACACAAATTTATTCTCTTAGTTATTTGAATGTGGCGGACCGCAATGAAAACGGAATCTTGTGTAACTGTTATTATTAGGTATATCGTATAATTAGACACACATTTAAGTGGTTTACTTTTGTACGTTTTCTTCTGATTTATTAAAAATATTAAATTAATTAAACCAACTGATGTTTCCAAAAGAATACATTACGAATTTAAGGGTTAAAAATCTCTCTAGCCAGCCGGAAAGTTTATTTTCTCGCAATTTAAATGTATGCCATATAATTTAATTAACAAAAGACAGACATTTTCCGTAAACGTGTAAAATCGGACCATAAATTCGACTTACCGAGGAATTCGCCTAGTTTATGCAGTTTGTGAGTGACATTAATGTGTTATTGAAGTAAAAAAAGTCATTAATTTAATTTTTTTTATTCAGGATTGTTTCTGTTATTTACACACGTATCTTCAACCAAAATAGGCCTATAGGCCTACATTTTTTTTTCTTCCACACTTCCCGGTATTACGTGTCTGCTTCTATCATATTTCTCTTCATGTTGTCTTGAATTCCTTTTACCCACGTAGGATTTGGTCTACCACGTTTCCCTTTTCCAGGAGGTATCCATTTAAATACTTCTTAGTTTGTTTCAGTGTCTCTCCTCCTTATTATATGCCCATACCATCTTAATTTGATTTCTTCAATCTCTTGTACAATATATTTTCCTACATTCATAATTTATCTTATTGTATTATTTTTTATTTTGTCTAATTTTGATACTCTTGCCGATCTTCTTAAAAAGTTATTTTTCCTATTCTCAACTTTAGTCTTTATATATATATATATATATATATATATATATATATATATATATATATATAGTCCACCGCGTGGTCTCGAGGTAGCGTGCTGCCTTCTCACGCAGGGGGCACGGGTTCGATCCCCGGTCGGGGCAGTTTTTCTGGGTGAGGTTTTTCCTCACTTGTAAGACAAATGTCAGGAAAACTTTAAGGCCCAAACGGTCCCCGAAATCATATGGCCATCATCATCCTTATCATTATCATCCTTCATCGGTGTGGAAAGCAACGGGAAGCTACCACACCTATAATTCCCTAGTAAAGCTGCAAGCATAGCATGAAAATGCTATGATTGCAGTGAAGGACCTGCCTCCGGGCAGAATTACTATGGATGGATATATATATATATTGGTGAGTTGAAAGACTGCCATCTATCGTCATCGCACGGGCTCGATCAGCTGATAAACTCTTCAGTTTATCTAAAAACAGCCGTCAACTCTTTATCATTCTGGAGCCTCGTGTATGCGATGCAAGGGACAATTATTTGATTATTGAAGCAGAGTATTTTTCTTTCCTAGAACAAATATCTACTGCTGCTGAAATGAAGTTGCTTGCTAAGGGAAAGAAAAATACTCTACTTCAATAATCAAATAATTGTCCCTTGCATCGCATACACGAGGCACCAGAATGATAAAGAGTTGACGGCTGTTTTTAGATAAACTGAAGAGTTTATCAGCTGATCGAGCCCGTGCGATGACGATAGATGGCAGTCTTGTTGACCGAACAAATTCTCGAAGCTTCCGCCTTTTCGTCTTTTCACAACATTCTTCGAATGATTTTGATGGCCTACCAGAACTAGAAGGCGGTTGATCTGTAGAAGTGGAAGGCAGAGATTGACAATCGGTCACAGGAAAATTAATATTTGTTCCATCTTACTTCAATTTGTTGACGCACACTTCACATGTAGGTCTTTAAATTCTTAATAACGACATCAGAGACTGTCACATGCTTAATTTGTTTAAACACAAATTCATACACTGCATCACAACGTTCCCTTTTATTATTTCCGGACCAAACTTCGAAAATTGCGCGCCCGGAAGTAAGGGGAACCATTGTAAAACAAAGAAGAATAAGCTACAGAAATGCAGATGAACGCAATTTTTCTCTACTGTTTCGAACAAAAGGGATGTCAATAAATAATTCTAATGCAATTAGAAGGCCATATACGTCCATATAAGAAAGTTCTAGTCTAAAATATCTGGATAACAAACTTAAATTGGAACACAGTTAAAAAGTCTTCTCTCATATCAACATTCTTGTAAATCTAAACAGATGAAACCTATCTTACGCAACTTACAGAACCCTAAACTAAACATAAATATGACAATAACACGTAAACCGACTTTATTCTCTACACAAAGCTGTTCGATTGATCAACCTACTCAATAAGACAGATTACGCATCTGCGCGTGATTGTTGTGTTTTAGACCTTATTTATGAGTCCCTGCGCATGCCTAGGAACAAAATAATTACACATATATGCTAACAGGTTTGTTTACATTTAAATTGCAAAATATCACTTTTATTAATTAACCTTGAAATTTTTAATTAACTGTTAAAATAGCACACTGTGCGGTGCCTCCAAAAAGATTATGCCAGTTTTAAAACCCTAGCCATATGTAAATTATTTATTTATGTAGCCAAATACGGTACGTAAGCCCGGACAAAGAGTATTGTATATCAAAATACATCCACACATGCATTATTTTCTAGAATGTAAAATTATTTAAAGATGTTACACGTTTTCATGCTTCTGTCATTGATAAAGAAAAGTCAGATCATTTTCTAATACAAGAAATGGGAGACGATGCGGGAATTTACATGGTTTAAAAATAAATTGCACGCTTGACAAACATCTGGTTGTAAATACGATAAACAGGAAGTTAATTTATATTTAAAAGGGAAATTCATGTCGCATCACAAACCTTTAGTCACGGCTCTGTGTGTGTGAAATATAGCTTTTTCATAGCGGCTTTGCACATTTCAATTCAAAAAACATATGAAAACTCCACAAACATGACGATCAATCATGTCTTGTCCAGCGCAGTCGTGACTGGACATTATTCGCAGCGTCATCAAATTCTATACTCCGAGAAGCGCAGGGGTGTCAAACATGTTTCATATACAATTTTCATAAATACAGTAAAAGCTCCTTATGCGCAGGGGATATGTTCCGCAAGTATGCCAAGAATAAAGAAACCGCGAATATGGAATGGTAATTTGTATGGGTATATGGGGCACGCCGTAGCGTAGTGGTTAAGGCCACTGAGCTACAAGCCGGATGGTCGATGGTTCAAGTCCCGTTGGGGTCTGGATTTTTAAACTGACCCAAACCCTCTGGCGGCACTATGGCCCTGGGGTCGACTCAGCCTTTAACGGAAATGAGTACCAGACGCTTGTTCTGGGGGGTAAATGCGGCCGTCACGCAGGGCTGACAACCCGGCTGACATAAAGTGCCGATTGTCTAGAAAAAGTGGGAGCCTTAACCTCCTACTACCCCAAGGGCCTCCTGAGGCCTGTTGTGGGATCACTTTACTTTTTTTTATATATAGGGAATACGTTCCAAGGTTACTTACTTACTCAATGGCACTATCGAACCCATAGGTTCATGGCCTCGTGGACGTAAGCTCTCCATACATCCCTATCCTGAGATTTCCAATCATTCCCTGTATAATCTACTTCCCTCAAATGATCGTTAATGTTATTCTCCCACTTCATTCTTGGTCTACCAACTGGGCGTTTTCCCTCTGGCTTTCCTACAAGAAGCTTCCATGAATGTCTTTCATTCCCCATACGTGCAACATGTCCTGCCCATCGCAGTCTACGAGACTTAATTGTTCTTGATCCATATTTGGTTATTATATCTGACTACCTATAAACACCGTGTAGTTCATTGTTATGTAGTCTTCTCCATTCACCTGTCTGTTCATCTCTCTTTGGTCCAAAAATTTTCCTAAGTACTTTATTCTCAAATACTTGTAATCTCCTTTCCTCCCGTAAAGTAAGAGTCCATGTTTCGCACCCGTATAATATAACTGGTAGAATAATAGTTTTATATATTTTCAGTTTAACATTTTTGAAAGGAGCTGGGACATCAAGAGTCTCTGCAATGCATAATAGCATGCATTTCCAGAATTGAGCCTATGTTTAATT
Organism: Diploptera punctata; assembly: GCA_030220185.1. Classification (NCBI taxonomy): domain Eukaryota; kingdom Metazoa; phylum Arthropoda; class Insecta; order Blattodea; family Blaberidae; genus Diploptera; species Diploptera punctata. Next base: position 991,291 of record JASPKZ010000430.1, read on the forward strand.
TCTTTGTGCATCTCATTCCTATTTGTGATTACCGTTCCTAGGTATTTGAATTCAGCCACTTCCTGAAAATTTCCCTCATTCGTCATTAGCTCTCCATTTCCATAATATAATGTATTTCCACGTGTGACCATATATTTAGTTTTATTGATATTTACTTCCAGTCCTAATTTCTTAGTGTTACTCAATAGTATAAGTTCCAAGGTTCCAAAATAAAATTAAAATTATGAAAATAAAATCAATTAATGAGAGATTTTGAACAATTTCTATTAATTATTACTGTCAGGCTTAGGCAAGGGCTTAAAGAAGTTAGTATATATATATATATATATATATATATATCCTGTTTTGCCGCTTTAAAAGGCATTTTAATTCAAATTGATATTCAGCTATGAATTCTTTATTCTGTCTTCGGATTTCTTGATGAATCATGCTGTTGATTCATTAGCAATGAAACAGCGTGATATTGGATGAAAAACACTCGCCAACATGTAAATGGTCAAGCGTTTCTGTTTTTACTTCAAGCGGCAACCTTACTTTTTTCCGTTTCGGAACTAATTTTCATTCCTTTTAGTCGAAATTATAAATTGGTAACAAAGCAGAAGAGACACGTGTTATGCAATCAAAATTATTACAACGAATGACAAGTTGAAACAATAAAACACCGATTGTGGCGAGTGCGTCATATATCAACGGACATAGCGGTACGTGTGAAGTACGACAGCGATGGCTTTTAACAACGAACTTTAGGCTCAGTGACAATAAGGTTTGTTTTACTCATCATCATCATCACTCCAGGGATTAGGCAATTGCCCGTTCCGACTTCATAATGCATCAGTCCAACGTCTTCTAGGTCTTCCAACATCACGTCTTCCTCTTGCTTGATAATTTCTTGCTAACAATGGATATCTCCCCTTATTTCATTCCATCCATATGATCAATCCATTTCTATCTGTAATTCGTGACCTTATCCAATAAAGGCTGTACTTTCAATTCTTCACTTATATCCTCATTTCTTATTCTATGAAGTCTTGTACATCCTTTTACTTGTCTTAGGAACCTCATCTCCGCCGTCTGTATTCTATCCTTCTGTTTTTTCACTGGAGCCAAAGTTTCACAGCCATACAATATTGTGGGAACCGCCATAACATTATACATTTTTATCTTGGTTTCTTTTCTAATTTTATTTTTGAATGTTCTCTGTATTGTTCCACACACCGTCTGAAATTTATTTATTTTGGAGTCAATATCTCTTTCCACATTGTAGCCAACATCACAGCCCAAATATTTGAAACTAGACACCTGTTCTATACTTTGATTTTCTAAAATCATTTTGGATCTCACTGGATCTCTTCCTCTAAAAGCCATGGTCTTCGTTTTACTTTGATGCTAATTTGTAGGCCTACATTTGGTTTGAATTGATCATTGTAAAAGTCGCTTTGGCACGTGCCTGCAGAAAAAAAAAAGTTGCCGATGCGTTAATAAAGGATACCAATCCTTCTAATATACCGACTGGATCCGTGAATAAAGACATTTCTACCCGCGAATACAGGAACTGTGTCGCAATTTTTAACCCGCGAATAAGGACCTTATACTGTACTCGTAATATATTCGTCTCATTATTTCACCATCGCACCAAACTCTGACTTCTCACATCACATCACATCCCTTGTTAATTACTACATTGTATCCAGTGTTATAATGCCTGGACTATTTAACTCATGCCCCAAATGGGAGTCAATGACCAATCACGTTACAATGATTTTTATTTACAACCAATGACAGTCGTGTTTCGCCTAGAATTTAAGAACTAAAGTTTATCATAATAAAGAAAGCACTTCCTTTTTAACATTCTGAATATGTCATAGCATTATTTTGCTGTGACTGACTCTGTAAGAAATGCGGCTACCAGATTGTATATATAGTGCATGAACGTCAACACGTACCGCATGCGGGAGTTAATATAAAAACATTTGTAGCAATTGATTATACCACCAGAAAAAGAAACCACTGTTTGCACTTTCTTAAATGTATTCTTCCCAGAAAAATAGGCTATAATTGTCTTATTTACATCATAGGACATCAGAAATGAATTAATATACAGTTTGATGTATTTCATGTTTTCTCCAATAGAGTACATTCCTACAATATTGCGTCCCTTTGGTAATAAATAATATGATCTGGTTCCAGTGACGAACAAAAGAATCAAATGAAGCGTAAGAATCGTTTCTCATTTGTTTTCAAACATCCATCCATAGTATTTCTGCCGGAAGGCAGGTCCTTCACTGCAATCATAGCATTTTCATGCTATGCTTGCAGCTTTACTGGAGAACTGTAAGTGTGGTAGCTTCCCGTTGCTTTCCACACAGGTGAAGGATGATGATAATGATGATGATGATGGCCATATGATTTCGGGGACCGTTTGAGCCTTAAAGTTTTCCTGACATTTGTCTTACAGGTGAGGAAAAACCCCGATAAAAACCTCACCCACAAAAACTGCCCCGACCGGGGATCGAACCCGGGCCCGACATATAAGAAAGGACTCGTTTCAACACGGAGGGTGGGGAAAAGCAATGATCTTTATAAGGAGAGTGGGTGGGGTTTAGGTGACCATGGTTACAGGATGAGTGATCGCTATTTACCCCATAGTCAATATAACTGAACTTGTAGTTATTAATTATGTACAGGCCCTAAAAAAATACTAGTTGAAATATTTCTTGTTCTCCGATACAGCCTATAGATCGCCTGATTGCACGCGACATTTATCCTGTCATTGAATGTCCGTCAGGAGCTGTGGTTTCAGCACGATGGCGCACCGCCGCACTTTACAAGTGACGTTCAGGGACATCTTAACCGAATATTCATGCAAAGATGTCTAGGTCGGGGTGGCCCTATTGCATGGTCCCCACAATCGCCGATTTAAAGCTATTGGACTATTTCTTGTGGGGTCATATGAAGAGTATGGTGTACGAGATTCCTGTAGAGACCAAGGAAGAACTGCTGGCACGAGCTATGGTGGCGCTGCATAAGAGATTAATGGGACACCAGGTGTGATGGAACGAGGAACCGGAATATGATTCCTTGGTACAATGTGTGCAACGACATTGGTGGTCATCACATCGAGCCTCTGTTGTAGTGAGCAGTATCGTATGGGACACATCCAGTACAGAAGACACAAACAAATTTGTTTAATCCACTGTTGACACAAGTGTTAGCGCGATCAATGAAAGTGTTTTTGTTACTTTGGTATTTTTAACAAATAAATTTGACTTTCTTCTGAAATGAATCAAACGTTATTTAATTCTGTACCTTATGCCACACCTTACTTGACATGGTGCTCTTCTGGCTTTATGTATTGCCTATCCGGTGGCAAAGCAACACCGGCAAATCCGACACATTATAATAGCTGTAGCAAGGAAAGGGTACGTTTACGGATATGGGTTCCTATTTGAAATATTGTCTACTCAGTCCCCTCTACTAGCCCTAGAAGTTTTTAATAAGAATTTCCGAACACTCTGTATATTAGCTTATGGTTTATTTTATGTTAAGATCTTATGTACTTTCCTTATTTAGCTTTTTTTTAATCCTCCCTGTGGATTATCACCTTGGCGTGGTAGGGAGGCTTAGTACCAATGACACAGAAGATCATAACCGGGAAGCCTTGGCTTGCGGTTAGATAAGAGGAGAGGGAACTAAGAATAATCCGCAACGTGGGAGCAACGACCACAATGGGAGCTGCAAACACGGAAGACCACAACGGCAGACACGGCGGAGATAGAAATATCGGAACGGCGAAAATGGCGGAAGTGGCAACACAATCTCTGGGGATGAAATAAGAGACCCAGCTCGGGGAAACAAGAGTGAAGTCCTCAACGGCAGAAGGCGGAAGAGGCAACCCTCCTTGTGGGGATAAAACACAAGGAAGCAAGTCCAAAGGCTGTAAGGAGGCAGCCGCTCCAAATGACTAACCCTGCAGTACGTTAGTAGCGTACTCAGGGGACACTTTAAAATACTTACAAACTCCAAAGAGGCAGGCTAGAAAATAAGCCTAAACCGTGAAGAAGAAGAAGAAGAAGAAGATGCTTTTTTTAATCGGTTGAGTGAAAAAAAAGTCTTTATGTAATTAATTCTGTCAGTTCAAATAAAACTGATATTATTGAACAGATGGAGAATATTTGTACATCCTGAAAAAAGAAGAAAATCCCATTTTCACGGCAGATTTCTCGCCCACGTGTTAGGAATATCGTCACATTTTGTGTCACCAACAGCAACAACACGGGGAGACTAAAGTAAACAAACTTTTCCCCTCACATTCTGTAATTCAACCTCTCTAGCATAAAATGAATTTAAAATTCTTTTGTATCCAAAGAGGGAGTTTCTTCAGACACGTATTCCAATAGTCCTTGTTCAAATCCTGGAGCTGACTAACCAGTCTGAAGTTATTTTTGTTGCTTTCCTCACTCCTCAATGCATATGTTATGTTATTTTATTTACTCTGTAAATCAGACCACGTAACTCCAGTGTTTGAAATGTTGTCTTGGCTCCGATTGGAAAACAGGCGAAAAATGCATTGCCTCTGCTTTTTAAATTACAACACGTTGTCCACCTCATCACCCCTTTATATTTCTACTCGCTTCCACTCGCTATCCTCCCACCAAAACTTAAACTCACGATCGAGAGAAAATTTAACTCTAGCTATTCCTCTACATCAAACATCTCACTATTCCTCATCCTTCCTTGTTTCAGCCACCCGACTCTGGAATTCCCTTCCTTCGTATATCAAGGACTGCCCGACTCAAAAATAGTTCAAGAAAAAACTCACTACATATTTCCTTAGACATTGGAAGAGGGGTGAGGCAAGATGTCCTCTATCACCTACCCTTTTCAAACATCTACCTGGAAGACCTAATGAAGAGCTGCTTCAGTAATACGGGAGGCGTAAACATGGGAGGAAGAAGAATAAAGTGCATAAGATTTGCTGATGATATGGCTTTGCTAGCAGAAGATGCAATGACATTGAGGAACATGCCGATGGAGCTGAATGACAAGTGCGAGGATTATGGGATGAAGATAAATATAAATAAGACGAAGACCATGATTATAGGAAAGAAACAAAGGAAGATAAACATGAAGATTAAAGATGAGGTCATTGAGCAAGTGGAGAGCTTCAAATACTTGGGTGTGTACTATCAATAGTAACATGAACTGCGGTCAAGGAGTAAAGCAGAGGATAGCAATGGCAAAAGAAGCTTTCAACAAGAAGAGAAGCATTTTCTGCGGACCTTTGGCAAGAGAAATAAGAAAGAGGCTGGTGAAGTGCTTTGTGTGGAGTGTAGCATTATATGGTGCGGAGACGTGGACATTACGACGGAATGAGGAAAAGCGATTGGAAGCTTTTGAGATTTGGATATGGAGAAGAATGGAACGTATAAAATGGACAGACAAAGTAAGAAATGAAGATGTGCTAGACAGAGTGGGTGAAAGAAGAACAATGCTGGAACTCATAAAGAAGAGGAAAAGAAATTGGATTGGCCACTGGCTAAGAAGAAACTGCCTGCTGAAGGATTCTCTAGAAGGAATGGTCTACGGAAAGAAAGTTAGAGGCAGAAAAAGACATCAGATGATAGACAATATTAAAATAAATGGTTTGTATGGAGATACAAAAAGGAAAGCTGAGTCAAGGAAAGAGTGGAGAATGCTGAGTTTGCAGTGAAAGACCTGCTCTTGAGCAATATATAACCGTGTTCCATGTGTACTTTTTATTATTTATTTATGTTTTAATAATTATTCCTGTGGTCTGGAATTTAGGTTAAGAACTCTCCTGGCGCTTCATTGTCATTCATCACCCATCATATCATCGGGGTAATGTAACTCCGCCTTCCAGGTGCCCCAACCTAAGAAATGGATTACAATTCTGTCAATGCTAGACGAGAAAGCCAGAAATGTCATAAAAGACAATCTGAAAGAAAAAAAAACTTCCTTCACCAAGCCAATTGCTTAATCAAATAGGTTATTATTATTGTTACTTACTTACTCACTGGCACTATCGAACCCGTAGGTTCATGACCGCGCGGACATAAACTCTCCATACATCCCTATCCTGAGCTAATGCTTTCCAATCATTCCCTGTATAATCTACTTCCCTCAAATCGTAGTTAATGTTATTCTCCCACCTCATTCTTGATCTACCAACTGGGCGTTTTCCCTCTGGCTTTCCTACAAGAAGCTTCCATGCAAGTCTTTCATTCCCCATACGTGCAACATGTCCTGCCCATCGCAGTCTACGAGACTTAACTGTTCTTATTATATCTGGCTTCCTACAAAGACCATATAGTTCATTGTTATGTAGTATTCTCCATTCACCTGTCTGTTCATCTCTCTTTGGTCCAAAAATTTTCCTAAGCACTTTATTCTCAAATACTTGTAATCTCCTTTCCTCCCTTAAAGTAAGATTCCATGTTCCGCATGCATATAACTGGTAGAATAATAGTTTATTATTGTTATTATTATTATTATTATTATTATTATTATTATTATTATTATTATTATTATTATTATTATTATTATTATTACAATATTTATTAAAAGCTGTTTATAATTATATACCAAGATGACGAAGCCCACTGGGTCGTCCTATGAAACGCTGGAGGGAATATTTTCTATAGGATCGTAACAGGCCTTGGCCTAATACTTGGAAGGAAGAAGAAGACGAAGACAATATTTATTTCTTTCCATTGTCAACTTTGTATTGTGTAACCTGCCTATATCTATTATGTATCATTAATCATGTAGATAATTCATAAATGTTATTATATGTTTAATTTAACCCTGGTGAAGTGGAAGAAAAGACCTTACGGTTTTAACTCCATCAGGTAAAATAAACAAATAAATAAAATACAAACAGTTTCCTTCAGAATTTTTCAGCAGGTTTATCTCTCATTAATCATGTTGTGCCAGTTATTTATTCCATCAATTTATCAATTGTAGTGACTTCCAACCCTTCGTCTACCTTCTTGTTTGTTAAAAGTAATTTTTCACAATGATTTTAGTTTTATTTCTCTACATATGCCCTGTCCATCTTAATGTAGCTATTTTAATTGAGGTTGCTATGACAGATGAGTTATATAGCTCGTACAGTTCTTTGTTCTATCTTATTCTCCAGATGATATTTTCAGTAATTGGTCCATACATCCTCCTCAAGAATTAAATCACACAATTGTGACTGCACAGCTAATTTACTTTCATGCCATGTCCTTATTTTACCCAACTATGGCAGAGTACAGGAAGAATAATGGATTTATAGCCCATGTACGTATGCATGATTGAATAGATGTCCGATTGCAACTCAAAAACTACTGAAGCGAGTTTGACAAACGAGGTGTCAATCGATTAGTATTTAACGAAGACTGTGATTGGCTAGTTAAAAAAAAATAAAACCAATATGGCAGCCGTACATAGAAAAGAAACTATAAGATAAAAAATCGTAGAACTTACAGAATGCGGTATCGTTCAATGCAATATTTTATAATTAATTAAGGGTTTCTTTGCCTATAATGAAGACATAAGAAATATAAAACTTTAAATTTCAAATCAGTTCGTGGATAACTTACCTTCACTCACATTTGAAGAAGTATTTTAGTAATATATTCATTATGCTCCTCGTTGTGGCGACAATTTTGAAGAATTAATTCTTTTCCCATATTGTGGCGATGTTTTGAAGCAGCTAACTCTCTTCATGCCCGATGTTGTAGTAACATTTTGAAGGATTAGTGTCCCAAAAAGAATTACTGGTTCAGGTTGGGTTTAATTTTCGGTAGAGCTGGATTCTCTTCTCAAGATCGAAGTTGGTACACAAGATAGGAAAACACTTTAAAAATCACTAATAACTGATTCTTGTAGAAATAGTTGTAAATTTATTTACTATTTAATTTCCCAGCAGATCAAGTAAATATAGGTGGTATTATTCTTCACCGTCAATTAAAATTAAATTATTTTCTTTTCTTGAATGAACTATTCTTCTTGTATTAAATATCACATTTTATCAGGAGAGCTGTTATTGCTTCTATCCTTGATGAAAGTTATTTGCTGACTGACTAGTGTAATTCTGTTATAATTTTAAAGAACATTATTACATCACATGATTTTATATTTAAATTCTATTGGTTAATGGTCCATTAAATATCAGGTTTAAATTTGATTTGTTAAATCAAAAAGTTAATTGTTTTAACATCCAATCAGAATTTAGTATACTTTTATTTAAAAATATTAAGTTAAGCAGGTGTTCCTATTACAGTTATAACAGAAAGCTTTATATTTCTTGACAACAATGACTTAAGACACAATTTTAAAAGCATTATTTAGAAAGACTGTTATATAATACAATTTCTTTAATTGTTACCGAGACATTTTTATTCAACAATGAACAACAATTAATTATTTAGATGTTTTTCTTTATTTAAGTTATATTTAAATATTAAAAGAATTTTAAAATACAAGATTATTAACTTAAACTTTCATATTTATTATGATAGTAAAATCCTGCTATACATTGTTTTCGTAATTACATTAATGCACGTATTAAATAACAAGAATGGGAATTAGGTTAAATCTAGAGCAATAAGTAAATAAAATTCTGCAGAAATGGATTTTTGGAGGCGTTCAGCTGGAATTTCTAGAAGAGACAAGAAAAGAAACGGTGTAATTAAACGAAAGATGAATGTTCAACATAGAGAATATAATCTACAGAAATCGCTCTTTCAGTTAAATAACATTATATAGAAATATAATTTCAAAATATCAATAAGTAAAACGAAAATCCTAGCTTTTAAGGGATCAGATACCGTAAGAGCTAAAATAATTCTGGAGGGGAACCCCATTGAACCAGTGAACCATTTTAAATACCTGGGTTATGAAATATCCTATTTAAAAATGAAGATCTATTTAACAAACTTAATAAATTTAATTATATATGTGGAACAACCAAAAGGATATTTAAAAGCACAAGAAAAGAAACAAAACTAAAATTTTATAAAGTAGTTAGTGGCAGTCCCCTTACTATTGTATGGTAGTGAATTTTGGGTTTAAACTAAAAGGGAAGAGAAGATCATAGAAGGAGCTGAAATGAGATTTCTGAGAAGTGTGGCTGGTTACAAACTTCTAGATAAGAGAAGAAGTGAAGATATTAGAAATGAGCTAAATATCTTTAAACTCTTAGATAGAATAAAAGAATCTAGAAAAATGGAAAGAACATGTTCAAAGAATGGAAGACGATCGCATTCCCAAAATTATACTTAAATACAAATCAAAAGGACGCAGGAATGTTGGTAGACCGAAGAAGATATGGATCCAACTTTTGAATGAGAATCTATGAGACCGGAACAAGCCACATGAGCTTAATCCGTGATTGTTGATGATGATGATGATGATGATGATGATGATGATGATTGTTCAAACTTCAGTTGTGGTTTGCATAAAAAAAACAAGTAAAATTATGGTCATGCAAAAAGTATGAGAGAAAACAGAATAGTAGAATGAGTGACACTTGGTAGATGAAAAAGCATAAGAAGAGGACAGCTAAAAATAACTTGGACTCATGGTGTTTTGAACAGCATGAGAGAAAAATGATTGGACGATGGAGACTGGAATGACAGAGAGCTGTGGAGGAGAATGCCAGTATATTAATTGAGCGCGGGAAGACTGATGGTGTTTTGAACAGCATGAGAGAAAAATGATTGGACGATGGAGACTGGAATGACAGAGAGCTGTGGAGGAGAATGCCAGTATATTAATTGAGCGCGGGAAGATATTGTGAAACATTTTGAAACCTCCTTAATAAATAAGTAATAAAAATAATTTTAAACAAACATCATACGCTGACATATTCTTCTTCTTCTTCTTCTTCAATTCACGGATTTGGCGAATTGCCTGTTTCGCCTCACAGATGTTCTGTCCATCTTTTCACTGGCCTTCTTACATTCCTTGAAGCTCAGTCAGTCAGTTGTTGACAACTATTGGTGCTGTCCAGTGTACCTTTTTCTGGGAGTGTTGTTTGTCCCTTGACGGCGAATTCGCGTGGGTGTGTGCAGTATTGGGTTTCGCTGTTTTGCCCTAGCCTATACGGCGGTTTTATGGGGATTGATTCTATTTTAGCATGTGCTATTGCTATTGATATAATGTGGATGTTTTATTCCAAGGCAGATAGATCTCGCTTAATTGGGGCATCGGAAACCGTGGCGCTGATAACTTTCAGGACCGGAATGAGCCACGCCAATCTGTGCTGACCTCTCTGATCTTGGTTATTTCATGCTGAATACTATGGGTGGTTTAATGTGTCGATTATGTTTCTATGTGTAGTACGCCATTGTGGAAGGTGTCCTATATTGCGTACTATTGGGTTCCCATTATCATTTATATTTCGGAGCATGGTTGTAACCCTTTCTGCTATGATAGTATCAATATATGGTACCTTCGTGGCCTCGTGCATCTCCGTTATACTTGTGTAACGCGGTGCCGAAAGTATAAGAAGCTCTTGGCTTGTAGTTAATGCTGCTTTTGGTAATTTGCTTGTTAGATTCATTCTTTCTACATGTCTAAACCATTTATATCTATATTCATTGATTTTATCATTCAATGGATATATATTTAACTCTGTTCTTATATCTTCATTTTTATCCAATCTTGTGCAACCTTTTGTTCTAAAGAAGTTCATTTCTACGCTTTGTAATTTTTTGTCATTACCCAAACTTCACTCCCATAAAGCCTTACGGAGTTTCACCCGGCACGCAGTGCTGTCTCTTCCTCCCGCAATTCACCCTGCCTGCCACCCGTCCTTGAACTGTTTCTTACCTTATAGAAAATGCTGGAGGAAATGTTGTCCTCCCGCAGTTAAACAGGCATTATACCGAGTAAACACATTTAGATTGACACGCTGTAGTTCGGGCACTGTCAAGTTTCTGATTTAATTTCTTATGTTGTTCTTCAGTTCTTCCAATGTGTGCGGATTTGTTTTGTACACTTTGTCTTTCAGGCTACCCCACAAATAAAAATCACACACTGTTAGATCTGGGGAGCGAGTGTTTCTTATTTTGTACTGAACCAGTGGTCTCAAATTTAGTCATAAGATCGTGGATTGTCGATCTGGAAGGAGGTAATTGTCCAGGGAAGTTCCGAATAAATTCCTTACGAACGCGACGAGCTGATTCGTATTTATAATAACATTTACACACATAAATGCGCTGATGTCTCATCTTGTCGAACGACAGTAAACTGACTAGTTCAAGGACGAGCGGCTGGCAGAGTGAAATGCGGACGAGGAGAGAGCGCTGCCTGACGGGTGAAACCCCGTGAGGCCGGTCCGGGTTTATATTGGAAGCCCGGTATTTGTTAATATGTTTTAAGATTTATTGTTTGTTTGTATTGTCAGGATCAGAGCACTAGAGAAGTTGGATATAAAGTGCCATGTTTAGCTGCAATTAGTGAGTTACAATATTTTTTTTAGTAAGTTATATGTTTTTGTTTTAATGTTTTGAAAATATTTCTTCAGATTTTAACTAATTTTATCACAAACAATTTTTTTTAAGTTATCAGGGATCCAAACTCTAATGATAACAGTATTAGGTCTATTATTACTTGGTATTAGAATATTAATATGTATATTATTATATTTAATTAATGTTGGGAAGTAAACATTATGAGGTATAATCATATAATCAATTAAGCATACCCATGGATGTTTAAGACTTGGTACAGATATGTGGATGATAAATTTGCAATAATAAATTCTAAAGATATTGAAGATGCTCTTAAATTATTGAACCTTCAGGATGAATCAGTAAAGTTTACTGTTGAATTAGAAAAAGAAAACAAAATTCCTTTTTTGGATTTATGTATAATTAGGAATGATCAAACACTGAAAATTGAATTTGATATATTTAGAAAAGGAACTCATACAGATAATTACATTAAATCATCAGGCTTCAATCACATTGCTCATAAGCATGCAATATTCAATAGATTAATTTACAGATTGACAAATGTACCATTAAACGAAGAAAATTTCAATAAAGAGTTTAAACATATCTTAAACACTGCTAGATTAAATGGTTTTGATAAAGTATTAATTATAAATAAGTTGAAGAAATTCAAACACAATAAAAGACTTAATGAATATACTACTCTACAAAATTGCAAAGAAAAGAAAAAATACAAGAAAATTACTTACCATCCTGAAATGCATAGGAAATTTCAAAAAAAATTTGGCAAATACAACATTTCTTTGGCACCAATAAATAAATTTAGTCTGGGTAATCTTCTAAGTACCAATAAAAAAGTCAATGTTCCAGACAGTAAGAAATCTGGAATTTATCAAATAAATTGTGAAGATTGCAATAAAGTTTATATAGGAAAAACAAAAAGGAATTTGGAAATTCGGACAAAAGAACATTTCAGAAATATTAAAAATTGTGAAATTGAAAAATCTGCAATTGCTGCACATAGTTTATTAGAACATCATAAAATTGGAAGAGAAGCTAAACTTTTAAAACAAGTAGAGAAACCTTTGGAATTGACAGTTTGGGAAAAAATATACATTCAGAAAAACAAAAATAGATCAATGAATTTTGATATCCCTAACGAAATTACATTGATTTCGAAGTTCATAAATTCAACCATAGATGGCAGCACTGAAGATGGCGACAGTAGAATAGTTGACGGCCGAAGAATTTCATCAGTCGGAGTTATGGCTGACGATGAACATGATTATGTTTGAAATCGCGATATCATGGAAGCATGAATCCTATGAGGTGAGTTGTTTAAACAATATGTTCTCCGATGAATTTTAATGTATATTATTATTATTATTATTATTATTATTATTATTATTATTATTATTATTATTATTATTATTATTATTATTGTCATCGTCATCATCAGCTTCATGAATTACGCCTCACAAGCAGGTTGCGGAAAAAAAAAAGTATGTTTATATGCTTACAAATACTGAGCGACCTAACAGTAGACTGAAACAGAGGGAGAAGGGCAAATTACATCACGACCATAACACCTACAGTAAACATAATCGATGTAACTATTAATTTAAGTGCTGAACAACTGGTGAATTAATACAGTTGTGAATATGTAGGTTTGTAGTAAGCTATGTACCAACCAGTTGCCAGAATAAGCAGACTACACCTTGTGCACAGAGCAATAGGCATCACCAGCATGCCGTCTGTCTTGACATTGCCTGAGCCAGTCGCTAGCACTTTGTAAACAAAACTGGTTTGTTCGTTATATATACTTCACGTCTCGGCACCATTTCCCCGCAGTCTGCTCAGAAGATTTGTACCGATCTCGTTCTTTAATACTGTTGAATCCAGTTTGTCTTCGGTCTTCCAACATTTCTTCTGCCCTTTGCGTTGTAGTTAATCATCGCATTTGGTATGCGGTCTCTTACGATCTTTGCATGTGCTGTTTCCAATCACTTATACTTTGTTTTATCTATCTTCGGATTTTTACAGCTGCTGCCGTCTTCCCGTGCCAAACCTCCAAAGCATACGATCTTGGGCATCTTCAATGCTTAGCCCTCTTGCTTGCATTACTGTCTTCATGTTTTCCTTCCATGTTAACTTTGGTCTCCCTCTTTTCTTCTTTCTGGTCGGTTGCCATTGATATAGTTGCTTCGGCCATCGCTCATCTCCATTCTTAAAACATGTCCTAAGCACTTTAATTCCTTCTCCTCAATTCTTTCAATTATGCTTTCTTCTGCTTCCATTATCTTTCTAATTTCTTTATTTATGACATTTTATGATTTTGACATTGCCTTTATGCCTTGTTTTATTCTATTTATTAATTTAAAGATGTTTACTTCCCTCCTTATATCTCCACTTTTTGTATGTAGCAAGATATATCTCACAATAAACTTCAGAAATATAACTTTCTCTGCTTCAATTTCTCCTCTCCTCTTTTCTTGTCAATACCCAAAACTCCGAACCATGCACTAACATTGGTATTTCTATTACTTTATAAAATGTAATTTGGTTTCATTTCTGAAATTTGTCAGGAATCTGTTAATAACGCCTTATACAAATGAATTTATTGATTTTGTTTTGAAATAATGATAATGATAATAATAATAATAATAATAATAATAATAATAATAATAATAATAATAATAATAATAATAATAATAAAGATACGCAATTAAATTAGTATGGGCATGTACGACGAATGTAAGAAGAAAAGTAGCCCAGAAAAAACGTTGGGATGGTGTCCACCTGGAAGAAGAAGAAATGGAAGACCTCGAAACTCGTGGAAGCAATAAATAAGAACTGGAATGAGAACAAGAGGACTGGAGGGCATTGAGTGGACGGAGAGAGACAAATGGAGAAGGAAAATAAAACTTTAGGCACAGAAAGATGTGTAAACATTAAAAAGCTGTACATAAATAATAATAATAATAATAATAATAATAATAATAATAATAATAATAATAATAATTAAACATAGGCTCAATTCTGGAAATGCATGCTATTATGCATTGGCAGAGACTTTTGATGTCCCAACTCCTTTCAAAAAACGTTAAGCTGAAAATATATAAAACTATTATTCTACCAGTTATATTATATGGGTGCGAAACATGGACTCTTACTTTAAGGGAGGAAAGGAGATTACGAGTATTTGAGAATAAAGTTCTTAGGAAAATTTTTGGACCAAAGAGAGATGAACAGACAAGTGAATGGAGAAGACTACATAACAATGAACTACATGGTCTTTATAGGAGGCCAGATATAATAAGAACAGTTAAGTCCCGTAGACTGCGATGGGCAGGACATGTTGCGCGTATGGGGAATGAAAGACGTGCATGGAAACTTCTTGTAGGAAAGCCAGAAGGAAAACGCCCAGTTGGTAGACCAAGAATGAGGTGGGAGAACAACATTAACTATGATTTGAGGGAAGTAGATTATACAGGGAATGATTGGAAAACATTAGCACAGGATAGGGATGTATGGAGAGCTTATGTCCGTGCGGCCATGAACCTACGGGTTCGATAGTGCCAGTGAGTAAGTAAGTAAGTAAGTAAGTAACAATAATAATAATAATAATAATAATAATAATAAGTAAAGTAAGTAAAGTGATCCCACAACAGGCCCGGAGGCCCTTGGGGTAGTAGGAGGTTAAGGCTCTCACTTTTTCTAGACAATCGGCACTTTATGTCAGCCGGGTTGTCAGCCCTGCGTGACGGCCGCCTTTACCCCCAGAACAAGCGTCTGGTACTCTTTTCCGTTAGAGGCTGAGTCGACCCCAGGACCATAGTGCCGCCAGAGGGTTTGGGTCAGTTAAAAATCCTGACCCCAACGGGACTTGAACCCTCGACCCTCCGGCTTGTGCCTAATAATAATAATAATAATAATAATAATAATAATAATAATTATTATTATTATTATTATTATTATTTATTATTATTATTATTATTATTATTATTATTATTATTATTATATTCACAATCAATGTTTGATTACTCCATCATAAAACGAATAAAAATAAAGTAAGAAGCAATTACAATAGAAAGCATTTTATTCAGACGATGATTTCAACTGGCCAGCACTTTAGGCGAGTAATTATTCTTTTTTATGAATGCACTAATCAGATGAAATGATCTATATATAACAAGTAGGTTCACTACAACGTTAAAGCAACACATGGTAAAAAAGAATTCCAGACAGGAGGGTCTATTTTTTTCTGCTGTTTGTCAATATATATAACTAGCGATAGTCATCTGTTTACCTGCCACTTAAGTACTCGGTAACAATCAAGTCATTTACTCCTGTATTCTTCACGCACTTAAAAAAATTCCCCAAGTCACTCTGATTGATTCTGTTGTTCACACTACCAAAATACGTTACTTAAAAACAAAAACAAAATATACATCTCAATGCTGCATTAGATTAAACAAATAGATAGATAGATTTATTTAGCGTGGTGGAGTTAAGGCCATGTGGCCTTCTCTTCCACTCACCAGGACTAACATATGTTACATATGAATACAAAAAAATTACAATAATAGTCATAAGTAATGCGACGAGTGATTTCCAAATTATCGATAAATTCTCGACTCGCGAAGTGAGGAGTGAATTTATGTAGAGAATTTGGAAATCAAGAGTGGCATTTGTTATGACTATTTAACGAATAAAATTAAGTTGTTTACTCACAAATCATTGTTTAACTATAGTTATTTTAAAATAGTTTTATATTTAATGTAAACGGCGATGTTTGAAAACAAATGAGAAACGATAGGTACGCTTCATCTGCTTCTTTTGTTTATCACTGCAACCAGATCATACTATTTATTGTCAAAGGAACGCAATATTGTAAGAATGCTCTCTAGTGGAGAAAAAATGAAACACATCAAACTGTATATTAATTCATTTCTGATGTCGTATGATGTAAATATGACCATTATATTTTCTAGATTATTACCTGGGAAAAAATACATTTAAGAAAAGTGCAAGCAGTGGTTTCTTTTTTTGGTGGTATAATAAATTGCTACAAATGTTTTATATTAACTCCTGCAAGCGCTATGTGTTGACATCTATGCACTATATACACAATCTGGTAGCCGTATTTCTTATAGGCTCAGTCACTGCAAAATAATGGTCAGACCTGTTCAGAATATTAAAAAGGAGGAGGTTTCTTTAATATGGTAAATATAACACTGATAAATATTTCGTGAAACACGACTCTGATTGGTTGTAAAACAGAAATCATTGAAACATGATTGGTCATTGACTCCCATTTGGGGCATGAGTTAAATAGTCATATTAAACAATTAATTATCTGTCAAATTGAATAATAATGAAAATAATGTCTAATAATAAATGAAATTAAATACAATTAAAATTAAATGAATGATACAATGAATACAGAAAGGAATAAACTACAATGAATTAATCTATGTTTTTTATACAAGGCATTAGGTAAATATATTAACGAATCTTAAATCCATTTTTATTAAATAATGAAAAAAACACATTATTAATTTTTTTAAACTTGTTCTGGGGGTAAAGGCGGCCGTCACGCAGGATTGACTACCCGGCTGACATCAAGTGCCGATTGTCTAGAAAAAAGTGGGAGCCCTAACCTCCTACTACCCCAAGGGCCTCCTGAGGCCTGTCGTGGGATCACTTTACTTACTAATATTAGTGAGTTGTTTCTGTTTAGTAATTTTATTTTCAATTTGTTTCTGAAAGATGGTAGAGTTTGACAGTCTCTGACATAGGGTGGAAGTGAATTCCATGTTCTAGCAAGAGAAAGAAACTGTAAAATATTTCGAATAATAGGTAGTATGATGAGGAGGGATATAAAGGACACTGTGCTCAAGGGATCGGGTATCTAAGTTATGTGTATCAGAGAGTCTAGTGAAGCGGTGTGATAAATAATAAGGTAATGATGTGAGTAATATGTTATAGAGAAGGCATAGGGAACTGGTGGTTCTACGATCTTGTAGACGAAGCCAAATAGAACGTTTAGTTATTTTTTAGATTAAAATATAAAATTATGGAATATTACCTGAAAGGTCCGTCTCAACTTAATTAATTATTTAACTGTAGCGCTTTCGGGACTTGTCCCTTCATAGGCAGGATTCAAAACTGGATTGACAATCTGATAAATGAAAACGTACCCAATACATGTAACCCCCTCTACCAGATATTCAGTGAAACACCAGTTTTGAATCCTGCCGATGATGAGACAAGTCCCGAAAACACTACAGTTAGATAATTAATTAAGTTGAGGAGACGGACCTTTCAGGTGAATATTCCATAATTTTATATTTTAATTTTGAATAATACCTCAACGGAACACATCATGAATCTTATAAAAGTTGAATATTCTTTAGATATTAACCATTACAGTATAGGGATAGCGAAGAGTTTACTATTATGTGGACAAATGTAGGCCCTATCTATAGGTACAAATAACTAATTGGGGCACGCCGTAGCGTAGTGGTTAAGGCACTGAGCTACTAGCCGAAGGATCGAGGGTTCAAGTCCCGTTGGGATCAGGATTTTTAAACTGACCCAAACCCTCTGGCGGCACTATGGCCCTGGGATCGACTCAGCCTGTAACGGAAATGAGTACCAGACGCTTGTTCTGGGGGTAAAGGCGGCCGTCACGCAGGGCTGACAACCCGGCTGACATAAAGTGCCGATTGTCTAGAAAAAGTGGGAGCCTTAACCTCCTACTACCCCAAGGGCCTCCGGGTCTGTTGTGGGATCACTTTACTTTACTTTTTTACTTTTACAAATAACTAATTAACTCACTGACACTATCAAACCCGCTCTCCATACATCCCTATCCTGTTTTCCAATCATCCCTTATATAATCTACTTCCCTCAAATCATAGTTAATGTACTTCTTCCACATCATTCTTGGTCTACCAACTGGGCGTTTTCCCTCTGGTTTTCCTACAAGAAGCTTCCATGCACGTATTTCATTCCCCATTCGTGCCACATGTCCTGCCCATCGCAGTCTACGAGACTCAACTGTTCTCATTATATCTGGCTTCCTATAAAGACCATGTAGTTCACTGTTAAGTAGTCTTCTCCATTCACCTGTATTTTCATCTCTCTTTGGTCCAAAAATGTTCCTAAGGATTTTATTCTCAAATATCTATAGGTACAAATAACATATTGGAAAATGGTATCATCAAATAATATAATTCAATAGTGAGAAATATGCCGAAACATATGGAGCTGAAGTTTGGAAATTCAACAAAAACTTAGAACAAAAACCGTATGTCGATGGAAATGGATTTCTTGAGGAGAGCAACAAGATGTTCAAAATTAGGGAAAATAAGAAATACTGTCATACAAGAAAAATGAATATTAGATATTCAATAGTATATTACATTAGATATTTATCCATCCATCCATAGTAATTCTGCCCGAGGGCAGGTCCTTCACTGCAATCATAACATTTTCATTCTATTCTTGCAGCTTTACTAGGAAATTGTAGGTGTGGTAGCTTCCCGTTGCTTTCCACACCGGTGAAAGATGATGATGATGATGATGATGATGATAAGGGTGATTATGGCGATATGATTTCGGGGACCGTTTGGGCCTTAAAGTTTTCCTGACATTTGTCATACAGGTGAGGAAAAACCCCGATAAAAACCTCACCCAGAAAAAAACTGCCCCAACCGGGGATCGAAACCAGGCCCGCTGCGTGACAAGGCAGCACGCTACCTCGAGACCACAGCGGTGGACATATAATAGATATAAGCAATTAAATTGGTATGGGCACGTACGACGAATGCAAGAAGAAACGTCACCCAGGAAAACATCGGAATGGTGTCCACCTGGAAGAAGAAGGAAAGGAAGACCTCGAAACTCGTGGATGCAATAAATAAGACTGAAATGAGAACAAGAGGGCTGAAGGCATGTAGTGGATTGATAGAGACGAGTGGAGAAGAAAAATAAAACTTTAGGGGCACAGAATATGTGTAAACATTAAAAATCTGTACATAAATTCAAAATTAGTATTATTATTATTATTATTATTATTATTATTATTATTATTATTATTATTATTATTATTATTATTATTATTATTATTATTAATATTATTATTATTATTATTATTATTATTATTATTATTATTATTGATTGCGGATGAGCCCATGTAGGACTACGCAAAGTACTTGGAGGCGTTTCCTTTGAGCCCAAATTTCTTTAATTCTTTTGCTATGAGCTTGTTTTCTATCATCTGTCCAAGTTTCTAATATCATTATGAAGACTATGTGTGTGTGTGTGTGTGTGTATATATATATATATATTAATTTTATTTTATTTTATTTATATTATTATTATTATTATTATTATTATTATTTTATTATTATTATTATTATTATTATTATTATTATTATTATTATTATATTATTATATTATATTGTGTTTTAATTTATTCACGTACGTCCTCCACAAGTCATTATCAGATTGTGGTAGCTGTAATTCATGGATGTCATTAAGAAGAATATTAAAAAGGGTAAGCTTGGATGTTGCCTGTTTCCAGAAGGAGGAGGCGTGGTGAGATGCCTGCCGGACAAATTCCATTCCATGAAGAAGTTTTTTAAAAACTAACACTTCACAGTCCTAACTCATTGCACCCAGCAAGTAGTTTATCTTAACAAGCAGGTGAGAATAACATTCCATTACTTTAATTATAAAAATTAACCCTCACCCTTACTATCTCTCTGTCCCTTTCTCTATCTTTC
The DNA here is from genome assembly GCA_030220185.1 of Diploptera punctata. Taxonomy (NCBI): domain Eukaryota; kingdom Metazoa; phylum Arthropoda; class Insecta; order Blattodea; family Blaberidae; genus Diploptera; species Diploptera punctata. The sequence continues at coordinate 1,011,554 of JASPKZ010000430.1, forward strand.
TTAGTTATTTCTCTCTCTTTGAGAGTAGGCTTATGTGTATGTTCCCCAAAACATGATAAAAACAACAATGAAAAAAACTGGATAAAGATTTATTTAGAATGGGAAAAAAAAAGAAGAAGAAGTATTTCATGTTTCATCATCATCATCTGCATTCATTGATTAGGTCTGTTGACCCGTTCCGACTTCAGCCCATCTCTTTCTAGGTCTGCCCACATCTCCGGTGCCTTTAGGTTTGTATTTTGTTATATGTTTTGGGTATCTATCTTCATTCATTCTGTCTTTGTGTTGCTTCCATTTTTGTCTATATGTATCTATTTTATCAGTTACTGCAAATATTTAAAGTTCCTGTCTTATTTCCGTGTTCTTGATTCTGTCTTCCTTAGTGCACCCTTTAACAGATCTCAAAAATTTCATTTCTGCCGCCGTATCCTACTTATATCTTGTTTTTTTATGTATCCAGGCTTCTGAACCATAGAGCAGTACCGGTACTGCCAACGTTTTATAAATTTTCAATTGGGTCTCTCTTGTTGTTTTGTTATTTAGTGATCGTTTTATCGTACCACATATTCCCTGGAATTTTTGCTATTTATTAGTTATATGTATTTGATGTTTATATGGAGATATTAAAAAGTTTTAAATGTTAAGTTAATCCATAATGGACAAATATATTCTTTTCCAAAAAGATGATCTCTCTCGTGTCTTACAGAGGCACAACCTTTGAGGAGTGTATTCTCAACTCTGGATCACAATATACGGTACGTTATTTTTTGACTACATACGTATGTGGAGAGCCTTTCCAGATGAACTTAATCAGTTCAATGCTAGGGCCCATTTTCAAAACAACACGAACATTTAACAAATGACACAACATACACTCATACATTCATACAGAATAATCAAATGGGAATTATTTGGATCTTACTTTTTTTACGTTTGTTTTGGAGGTG